>JARKHS020036497.1:0-53631 GCA_030143305.2 Amblyomma americanum | reverse complement strand
CTGCATCTGTTCGGCAGGCGCCAGAGGTGACGGCCGGAATGCCACCGGATTTACTTCATGCATTGCTAGAAGAAGAAGCGCGCGAGGTTGCCGCGCAGATAACGCCAGGAGAGGCTCCTGCCATGAGCCCTCGCGACTCCCAAAGCAGACAAAGGGTCACAGACTTACTTAGTATGACTCATGAAGGCCGATATCCGCTGCGAAATCGGAAAGCTAAGTCGGACTAATGGCGTAAACAGAGCGGAGTTGTGAACTGGTTAGAATTGTGTAATGCCGCAGCTCATAACATTGCTATATGCGTATGTGTTAAGTTATCGGAGTTGGTAGTTAAACCTTTCTGTCATTAAGTAACACCTTCACAGGAGAGCATGCGGAGCGCATGCAGAACCTGCCCTACTTCATTTCGTTATCTATATTTTTGTCTGTGCCGTGATCGTGCTAGAAGTGGGAGCTCCTTTGTAACTGTGGTAAATTTATTTCGTCCAGTTTGGACTAGAAAGGAGAGGCTTGGGTGCTGAGTTTCATGTTTATCTGTAAAAGAAGATCAGTGCTGCCCCTGGAGACGCCAGTTATGACAGCGGAGGCATATGGTGTGGTGCAGTGGTGTTGAGTGCAGCGAAAAGTGTTTTGTCGGACGCACTGTGCGAGGCGATTCAGAAAGACAAGGGGAGCTGCATGGACTCAAATGTTCGGAGAACATTCTTCTGGAGGATGAGCGAGTGTGACGTTCCTTGTGTGTGCTACGAGGTTCCGCGTTCGACGGCGCGGCGTAGACGGAGACCCAGATGACAGCGGCATCATCAATTACCCAGCCATGCTCGTTGAGAGTGACGACCAGAACGAAGGGGTTTAAGCCCAACCGGACCCAACCGGACCCGCCGCCGCCGCCGCCGCGGGGAATCGGGCTTTATCCTCCCCAATTGCCGTGGCGGTTCCAGGGGCGGCCCTCCCGAGCACATCCCAGGACAAGGGAACTGTCAGCGGGCCAGAGCGCGCCTTACCTTGAGGAGCGAGTGTCAGTTGATGGATGGAGAATGGAGGCCGGTGACCCGCGGGAACTGTCAGCGGGCCAGAGCGCGCCTTACCACAGCCGACGCTATGCGTTACCTCGAAGACAACCTTCTTTCCCTCGGACTCAACACGTGAGGGGGGCGAGACCATAAGTGCGGTGGTATGTTTGTGCGCCCAAGTGAAAGCCCTAGCCCCCCTCCTTCCCCTCCGGCGTGGGCGTCCTCACCCTAGGGAGTGTGGGGAGAAGAGGATATAAAAATCGACAAGCAGTACGGAAGAAGGACGCTCAGGACGACATCGTTCGCCAAGAGGGCCTTCAGCGCCGAAGCCCGACGGCGTGCAGCTTCTGCCAGCAACCGCTCGAGCTCAACTCCGGAGCCCCTCCATCGTCCCCATGATGTCGTCGGCACGTAAGCTCGGATGCCCCAGCCTCTGAATCTTAATCATGTATAATTATTGAATATATCTGTTTGTTTAAACTGAGCCATACGGTGTCTCTTTGCCTCTCCGTCCCGTGTGGACCTGCGCATTATGGGGGTCATCACACTGGTGTCAGGAGTGGGGTCTCAAAAGCAAATGTCCTCTGAATGCTGTGACATTCATGACTTCAAAATTGTAATCAAAAGGGAATCACGGGACTGATTGTGGGACTTTTACCCCCATTTGAGAGGCTTGAGGCACTGGAGGGCTTAAAAAAAATGTCTGTATCTGAGGGAGCTCCCACTCCACAGCCGTCGCTCGGAGCAAGCATGCTGGCATTAGAAAGCGTCATTCCGACGTTTACTCGAGATAAGACAGGGGTTCCAATCTGAGATTTCTTTTCCATGCTAGAAGAGATTGGGAAAATGGGGGGATGGTCCGATGCTCAAATGCTGGGAATGGCGAGGTGTAAGATGGCAGGAGCTGCTCATGATTTTGCATGGCGAGACGAAAAAGTAAAATCCACAAAATCATTTGCGGAACTTGAGAAGCTCGCGTTTGAGCACTTCGACACTGAACCACGTCACGTGCGGGTACAGAGGTTCCGTGACGCCGGACAGATGGTAGGGGAGGATGTGCGAACGTTTGCGTCGCGGCTTCAGCGCCTAGCACGCGATACGTTAAGCAGGGAGGAGGAAGGGGACCAGCTAAGGAAGAAATACGCGGAGGATATAATTAAAGAGGAGATGACCGCTTTGTTCGTGGCTGGTCTGCAAGACCCCGTGCGCCGGTTCGTGCTCTCGCGCAAGCCGAGCAATTTCGACCAAGCCGTGGCGGCCGCATTGGATGAGGAACGAAATGAGGCGTTAACGACAGCCGCAGCGAGAGTACGCGTCATAGAGAGAGCGGTGCTCAACCCTGAGGTTGCTCTCTTGACAGAGCGGTTAGATCGCTTAGAACAGCTGCTATCTCAGCAGGTGGAACGCCAGGTTGAAGAGCGCGCTCAACAGCGCCCATTCGTGGGAAACCGGAGACCGCCACAAAGCTACAGGCGCGGTATGCGAGATTTTGAAGAAATCGTATGCTTCGCTTGCCAGGGTCGCGGACACATCGCCAGGTTCTGCCAAAACGTGCGCCGTGGGGAGCCACAAAGAGAAGCAGGCGAGACACGCCATAAGCAAGCCTACAGCGGGGCTCCAGATACCGAGACAAAAAACTAGATAGTCCTCCCCAGCCTGAGGAGCGTGGGGAGGGAGCAGTGGATGATGAGGTGGTGGTAGTTTGTGTGGCCGACGAGGCATGCCCTGTTGTGCGTTGCAAGTTAAATGGTTGTTGCATGGAATTGTTGATAGATACGGGGTCAAAGGTGACAGTGCTTAAGGAGAGCAGTTTTAACACGCTTCGAAGGAAGGGGGACCGCGAGGTGTTGGAAGCGTCTGGTAGTATGGCAACCAAATTTGTAGGCATAACGGGGGATCCTCTTGGCATAAGTGGACTCTATCGGTTACACTTCTCTCTCGGCGGAATTGCATTGGAGCACCTCTGCTACGTATGCCCGGACACGGTGTCTCTGCCAAACGGAGTGTCAGGTATATTAGGGCAGGATTTTTTGAGAAAAGGGAAGGTAGTAGTCTCATTCTCTGAGGAAGAGGTTAATGCGGGCGGCTCAAAAGTTCCGTTTTTGAACAGGAGAGGGGCTGAGATTCGCGTTACCGATATTGACACCCGTCAAACAGTGGGATCATTGGAGAAGGTATATTCGCGGGTTGCCGTCAGGCTGGTCGATGAGGCGGTCGTCCTTCCTTGGTCGGAGCACATTTTGTACGCGTTTGTGCCTTCAGATGTAGAGAGGGGCGCCGTGGGAGTGCTTGAGCCGGTCGACTTTCTCAGCAATGGCCTGAAGGCAGCCGCGTGCCTCGTGACAGTTAATGACGCCCACAGAGTGCCGCTACGGGTGGTTAACTGTAGCCAGCAGCCACTGAGCCTTCCCAAGAACAAAACATTGGCTTTCTTCACCTCTGCGATAGAGAAACGTGAGCCCACCGATACGGTACTCGCAACTGTAGAGCATGCTAGTCCTTCGGCTGCTCCAAAGGTGTCGTTCGATCTTTCTCACGTAAAATCCTGGGAGAGGGAGGCTCTGGCTGGTTTGCTGAACGACTACTCGGAGGTATTCGCCGCGTCCAACCTGAATTTCGGCTGCTGTGGCGTTATAAAGCACAGGATAGAAACCGGCACTTCATCGCCCGTTTACCAGCGTGCGTACAGGATTCCTTACTCCCAACGTGAGGAGATGGAGCGGCAGGTGCAGGACCTGATTAATCGCGGCATTGTCGAACACTCAAAGTCACCCTGGGGAGCACCAGCACTATTGGTGGAAAAGCCAGATGGCTCGTATCGATTGGTAGTGGACTACCGCAAACTAAATGCCGTAACTCGCATCGATCCATACCCCATCCCCAATATACAGGAGACGCTTTCTCAGATGGGCTCTGCCAGGTACTTCACGGTAGTGGACATGGCGGCGGGATTCTGGCAGATAGCAATGGATCCGGCAGATGCCGAGAAAACGGCATTCAACACGCCCTCAGGGCACTACGAATGGAAAAGAATGCCGATGGGTCTGGCCAACAGCCCTGCTGTCTGGCAGAGAACCGCTGATGTTATCCTGGCAGGTCTTCTGGGGAGGCTGTGCTTCGTGTATATGGATGACATAATCATATACAGTGACAGTTTTGAGAACCATTTGCGCGATAATGAGCAGGTTTTGGTGCGACTAAGAGGAGCGGGTCTCAAGCTGAAGCCCTCTAAGTGCCAATTCCTCAAAAACGAGGTGAAATACCTCGGGCACGTTGTTTCAGCTGACGGCGCGCGACCGGACCCTGAGAAACTAAGGTGTGTCTCGGATTTTCCATCCCCGACTAGCGTCCGCCAGGTCCGGCAGTTTCTCGGCCTGATCGGTTACTACCGAAGGCACATAGAGGAGTTCGCCAAGCTCGCTAAGCCGCTCACCGCCTTAACAGCCAAAAATGTCGCCTTTCGCTGGGACGAAAACGCGGAGGATGCTTTTGGGGCCCTGAAAAGGAAGCTAATGAGTGCATCGCTGTTGCGCCACCCGGAGTTTAATTTGCCCTTCGTTATGGCCACAGATGCGTCAAAGTTCGCAGTTGGTGCCGTGCTATCTCAGGTTATCGAGGGCAAAGAACATCAAGTTGCTTTTGCTAGCCGACAGCTGAGTCCCACAGAGCAAAAGTACGGAGCTACGGAAAGGGAGTGCCTCGCCGTTGTCTGGGCAGTAAAGCACTTCAGATGCTACCTTTACGGCCGCAAATTCAAGCTAGTCACAGACTGCCATCCTCTGAAATGGGTGATGAGTGTCAGAGACCCTAGCTCGCGACTCGCTAGATGGAATCTACACCTGCAGGAATACTGCTTTGAAGTTGAGCACAAGTCAGGAAAGACACATCTGAATGCTGATGCACTCAGCCGCACAGCTGCCGTGACAGCTATAGATGAGTTTGTCCCCGTAGTCGACCCCGCCGAATTACGCACAGAGCAGTGCAAAGATCCTGACCTGAAGCGAATAATCGAAAGCTTAGAGGGCGCACCGTCTCACCCCGAACAGCTAGGTTATTTCATTGGCAAAGACGGCACCCTGTGTCGGCGCACGAGGCCAACCAGGAAAGGGAGACCAGAGAAAACCACTTGGGAGAGAGTCGTCATACCTCTGTCGTGGACAGAAAGGGTTCTTCGCACGTTTCACGATGCGCCATGCGCCGGTCATTTTGGCGTAGCGAAGACACGCAGGCGTGTGGAGCGTTTGTAATTTTGGAGTGGCATGCGACAGGATGTTAGAGACTACTGTGCGAAATATCATTCCTGTCTCGAAAGAAAAACACCCAAGGGACGAAGACCAGCTCCAATTCAGCCGTTCTCTGAGGTTTCGGCTCCCTTCGAGCGGACAGGTATGGACATAATGGGCCCATTGCCCACGACCACTTCCGGAAACAAGTACATTTTAGTATTTGTCGATCACCTTTCAAAATACGCGGAAGCGGTAGCACTCCCAGATCAGAAGGCAGACACGGTTGCAAGAGCATTTGTCGAACAGATCGTGCTCCGACATGGACCCCCGAGGCAACTCTTGACAGATCGGGGAACGAACTTCGTGTCGCAGCTAATGAGGAGAGTTTGCGAGCTGCTTAAGATCGCTAAGAAGCAGACAACACCGTACCATCCGGCTTGCAACGGCGCGGTGGAGCGACTGAACCAAACCGTGGCCGGGTTCCTGTCGCATTTTGTTTCGCGCGACCAGCGGGACTGGGACTTGTGGCTCCCGTATGCAATGTTTGCCTACAATTCCGCAGCACACGAGAGCACGGGCGAATCGCCATTCTTTCTTCTCTACGGCCGAGACCCGGACCAGCCTAGTGAAGTGCCAGAGGGCCCCCGTCGTGTCCCGTACGCTTCACTGGACGACTATAAGGTTGAGCTAGAATCGCGCTTGCAAGTGGCGAGGGACATCGCAAAGGAGGCCTTAGCGCAGGAAGGAGGTGCACGATCGCAGTGCTAGAGACGCGCCGTTTAATGTGGGGGACAGCGTGTACATTGAAAACTGCCAAAGGCAGATTGGGCTAGCTCGTAAGTTCCAGACGAAGTGGAGAGGACCGTGCGAGGTTGTCGAGAAGCTTTCTCCGGTAAACTTCAGAGTCTGAGACGTGAACCGGCGCTTGATAAGGATACACGCAAATCGCCTCAAGTCGGCACCGGTTCAGTATTCACGAAATGAGGAAAGGGAAAGCGCGGATTTTGATGGGGACAGAAGTGAAGCGGAGCGCGCAGATAGTTCGCAAGAAACGCCCTCTCCTGCATCTGTTCGGCAGGCGCCAGAGGTGACGGCCGGAATGCCACCGGATTTACTTCATGCATTGCTAGAAGAAGAAGCGCGCGAGGTTGCCGCGCAGATAACGCCAGGAGAGGCTCCTGCCATGAGCCCTCGCGACTCCCAAAGCAGACAAAGGGTCACAGACTTACTTAGTATGACTCATGAAGGCCGATATCCGCTGCGAAATCGGAAAGCTAAGTCGGACTAATGGCGTAAACAGAGCGGAGTTGTGAACTGGTTAGAATTGTGTAATGCCGCCGCTCATAACATTGCTATATGCGTATGTGTTAAGTTATCGGAGTTGGTAGTTAAACCTTTCTGTCATTAAGTAACACCTTCACAGGAGAGCATGCGGAGCGCATGCAGAACCTGCCCTACTTCATTTCGTTATCTATATTTTTGTCTGTGCCGTGATCGTGCTAGAAGTGGGAGCTCCTTTGTAACTGTGGTAAATTTATTTCGTCCAGTTTGGACTAGAAAGGAGAGGCTTGGGTGCTGAGTTTCATGTTTATCTGTAAAAGAAGATCAGTGCTGCCCCTGGAGACGCCAGTTATGACAGCGGAGGCATATGGTGTGGTGCAGTGGTGTTGAGTGCAGCGAAAAGTGTTTTGTCGGACGCACTGTGCGAGGCGATTCAGAAAGACAAGGGGAGCTGCATGGACTCAAATGTTCGGAGAACATTCTTCTGGAGGATGAGCGAGTGTGACGTTCCTTGTGTGTGCTACGAGGTTCCGCGTTCGACGGCGCGGCGTAGACGGAGACCCAGATGACAGCGGCATCATCAATTACCCAGCCATGCTCGTTGAGAGTGACGACCAGAACGAAGGGGTTTAAGCCCAACCGGACCCAACCGGACCCGCCGCCGCCGCCACGGGGAATCGGGCTTTATCCTCCCCAATTGCCGTGGCGGTTCCAGGGGCGGCCCTCCCGAGCACATCCCAGGACAAGGGAACTGTCAGCGGGCCAGAGCGCGCCTTACCTTGAGGAGCGAGTGTCAGTTGATGGATGGAGAATGGAGGCCGGTGACCCGCGGGAACTGTCAGCGGGCCAGAGCGCGCCTTACCACAGCCGACGCTATGCGTTACCTCGAAGACAACCTTCTTTCCCTCGGACTCAACACGTGAGGGGGGCGAGACCATAAGTGCGGTGGTATGTTTGTGCGCCCAAGTGAAAGCCCTAGCCCCCCTCCTTCCCCTCCGGCGTGGGCGTCCTCACCCTAGGGAGTGTGGGGAGAAGAGGATATAAAAATCGACAAGCAGTACGGAAGAAGGACGCTCAGGACGACATCGTTCGCCAAGAGGGCCTTCAGCGCCGAAGCCCGACGGCGTGCAGCTTCTGCCAGCAACCGCTCGAGCTCAACTCCGGAGCCCCTCCATCGTCCCCATGATGTCGTCGGCACGTAAGCTCGGATGCCCCAGCCTCTGAATCTTAATCATGTATAATTATTGAATATATCTGTTTGTTTAAACTGAGCCATACGGTGTCTCTTTGCCTCTCCGTCCCGTGTGGACCTGCGCATTATGGGGGTCATCACACTGGTGTCAGGAGTGGGGTCTCAAAAGCAAATGTCCTCTGAATGCTGTGACATTCATGACTTCAAAATTGTAATCAAAAGGGAATCACGGGACTGATTGTGGGACTTTTACCCCCATTTGAGAGGCTTGAGGCACTGGAGGGCTTAAAAAAAATGTCTGTATCTGAGGGAGCTCCCACTCCACAGCCGTCGCTCAGAGCAAGCATGCTGGCATTAGAAAGCGTCATTCCGACGTTTACTCGAGATAAGACAGGGGTTCCAATCTGAGATTTCTTTTCCATGCTAGAAGAGATTGGGAAAATGGGGGGATGGTCCGATGCTCAAATGCTGGGAATGGCGAGGTGTAAGATGGCAGGAGCTGCTCATGATTTTGCATGGCGAGACGAAAAAGTAAAATCCACAAAATCATTTGCGGAACTTGAGAAGCTCGCGTTTGAGCACTTCGACACTGAACCACGTCACGTGCGGGTACAGAGGTTCCGTGACGCCGGACAGATGGTAGGGGAGGATGTGCGAACGTTTGCGTCGCGGCTTCAGCGCCTAGCACGCGATACGTTAAGCAGGGAGGAGGAAGGGGACCAGCTAAGGAAGAAATACGCGGAGGATATAATTAAAGAGGAGATGACCGCTTTGTTCGTGGCTGGTCTGCAAGACCCCGTGCGCCGGTTCGTGCTCTCGCGCAAGCCGAGCAATTTCGACCAAGCCGTGGCGGCCGCATTGGATGAGGAACGAAATGAGGCGTTAACGACAGCCGCAGCGAGAGTACGCGTCATAGAGAGAGCGGTGCTCAACCCTGAGGTTGCTCTCTTGACAGAGCGGTTAGATCGCTTAGAACAGCTGCTATCTCAGCAGGTGGAACGCCAGGTTGAAGAGCGCGCTCAACAGCGCCCATTCGTGGGAAACCGGAGACCGCCACAAAGCTACAGGCGCGGTATGCGAGATTTTGAAGAAATCGTATGCTTCGCTTGCCAGGGTCGCGGACACATCGCCAGGTTCTGCCAAAACGTGCGCCGTGGGGAGCCACAAAGAGAAGCAGGCGAGACACGCCATAAGCAAGCCTACAGCGGGGCTCCAGATACCGAGACAAAAAACTAGATAGTCCTCCCCAGCCTGAGGAGCGTGGGGAGGGAGCAGTGGATGATGAGGTGGTGGTAGTTTGTGTGGCCGACGAGGCATGCCCTGTTGTGCGTTGCAAGTTAAATGGTTGTTGCATGGAATTGTTGATAGATACGGGGTCAAAGGTGACAGTGCTTAAGGAGAGCAGTTTTAACACGCTTCGAAGGAAGGGGGACCGCGAGGTGTTGGAAGCGTCTGGTAGTATGGCAACCAAATTTGTAGGCATAACGGGGGATCCTCTTGGCATAAGTGGACTCTATCGGTTACACTTCTCTCTCGGCGGAATTGCATTGGAGCACCTCTGCTACGTATGCCCGGACACGGTGTCTCTGCCAAACGGAGTGTCAGGTATATTAGGGCAGGATTTTTTGAGAAAAGGGAAGGTAGTAGTCTCATTCTCTGAGGAAGAGGTTAATGCGGGCGGCTCAAAAGTTCCGTTTTTGAACAGGAGAGGGGCTGAGATTCGCGTTACCGATATTGACACCCGTCAAACAGTGGGATCATTGGAGAAGGTATATTCGCGGGTTGCCGTCAGGCTGGTCGATGAGGCGGTCGTCCTTCCTTGGTCGGAGCACATTTTGTACGCGTTTGTGCCTTCAGATGTAGAGAGGGGCGCCGTGGGAGTGCTTGAGCCGGTCGACTTTCTCAGCAATGGCCTGAAGGCAGCCGCGTGCCTCGTGACAGTTAATGACGCCCACAGAGTGCCGCTACGGGTGGTTAACTGTAGCCAGCAGCCACTGAGCCTTCCCAAGAACAAAACATTGGCTTTCTTCACCTCTGCGATAGAGAAACGTGAGCCCACCGATACGGTACTCGCAACTGTAGAGCATGCTAGTCCTTCGGCTGCTCCAAAGGTGTCGTTCGATCTTTCTCACGTAAAATCCTGGGAGAGGGAGGCTCTGGCTGGTTTGCTGAACGACTACTCGGAGGTATTCGCCGCGTCCAACCTGAATTTCGGCTGCTGTGGCGTTATAAAGCACAGGATAGAAACCGGCACTTCATCGCCCGTTTACCAGCGTGCGTACAGGATTCCTTACTCCCAACGTGAGGAGATGGAGCGGCAGGTGCAGGACCTGATTAATCGCGGCATTGTCGAACACTCAAAGTCACCCTGGGGAGCACCAGCACTATTGGTGGAAAAGCCAGATGGCTCGTATCGATTGGTAGTGGACTACCGCAAACTAAATGCCGTAACTCGCATCGATCCATACCCCATCCCCAATATACAGGAGACGCTTTCTCAGATGGGCTCTGCCAGGTACTTCACGGTAGTGGACATGGCGGCGGGATTCTGGCAGATAGCAATGGATCCGGCAGATGCCGAGAAAACGGCATTCAACACGCCCTCAGGGCACTACGAATGGAAAAGAATGCCGATGGGTCTGGCCAACAGCCCTGCTGTCTGGCAGAGAACCGCTGATGTTATCCTGGCAGGTCTTCTGGGGAGGCTGTGCTTCGTGTATATGGATGACATAATCATATACAGTGACAGTTTTGAGAACCATTTGCGCGATAATGAGCAGGTTTTGGTGCGACTAAGAGGAGCGGGTCTCAAGCTGAAGCCCTCTAAGTGCCAATTCCTCAAAAACGAGGTGAAATACCTCGGGCACGTTGTTTCAGCTGACGGCGCGCGACCGGACCCTGAGAAACTAAGGTGTGTCTCGGATTTTCCATCCCCGACTAGCGTCCGCCAGGTCCGGCAGTTTCTCGGCCTGATCGGTTACTACCGAAGGCACATAGAGGAGTTCGCCAAGCTCGCTAAGCCGCTCACCGCCTTAACAGCCAAAAATGTCGCCTTTCGCTGGGACGAAAACGCGGAGGATGCTTTTGGGGCCCTGAAAAGGAAGCTAATGAGTGCATCGCTGTTGCGCCACCCGGAGTTTAATTTGCCCTTCGTTATGGCCACAGATGCGTCAAAGTTCGCAGTTGGTGCCGTGCTATCTCAGGTTATCGAGGGCAAAGAACATCAAGTTGCTTTTGCTAGCCGACAGCTGAGTCCCACAGAGCAAAAGTACGGAGCTACGGAAAGGGAGTGCCTCGCCGTTGTCTGGGCAGTAAAGCACTTCAGATGCTACCTTTACGGCCGCAAATTCAAGCTAGTCACAGACTGCCATCCTCTGAAATGGGTGATGAGTGTCAGAGACCCTAGCTCGCGACTCGCTAGATGGAATCTACACCTGCAGGAATACTGCTTTGAAGTTGAGCACAAGTCAGGAAAGACACATCTGAATGCTGATGCACTCAGCCGCACAGCTGCCGTGACAGCTATAGATGAGTTTGTCCCCGTAGTCGACCCCGCCGAATTACGCACAGAGCAGTGCAAAGATCCTGACCTGAAGCGAATAATCGAAAGCTTAGAGGGCGCACCGTCTCACCCCGAACAGCTAGGTTATTTCATTGGCAAAGACGGCACCCTGTGTCGGCGCACGAGGCCAACCAGGAAAGGGAGACCAGAGAAAACCACTTGGGAGAGAGTCGTCATACCTCTGTCGTGGACAGAAAGGGTTCTTCGCACGTTTCACGATGCGCCATGCGCCGGTCATTTTGGCGTAGCGAAGACACGCAGGCGTGTGGAGCGTTTGTAATTTTGGAGTGGCATGCGACAGGATGTTAGAGACTACTGTGCGAAATATCATTCCTGTCTCGAAAGAAAAACACCCAAGGGACGAAGACCAGCTCCAATTCAGCCGTTCTCTGAGGTTTCGGCTCCCTTCGAGCGGACAGGTATGGACATAATGGGCCCATTGCCCACGACCACTTCCGGAAACAAGTACATTTTAGTATTTGTCGATCACCTTTCAAAATACGCGGAAGCGGTAGCACTCCCAGATCAGAAGGCAGACACGGTTGCAAGAGCATTTGTCGAACAGATCGTGCTCCGACATGGACCCCCGAGGCAACTCTTGACAGATCGGGGAACGAACTTCGTGTCGCAGCTAATGAGGAGAGTTTGCGAGCTGCTTAAGATCGCTAAGAAGCAGACAACACCGTACCATCCGGCTTGCAACGGCGCGGTGGAGCGACTGAACCAAACCGTGGCCGGGTTCCTGTCGCATTTTGTTTCGCGCGACCAGCGGGACTGGGACTTGTGGCTCCCGTATGCAATGTTTGCCTACAATTCCGCAGCACACGAGAGCACGGGCGAATCGCCATTCTTTCTTCTCTACGGCCGAGACCCGGACCAGCCTAGTGAAGTGCCAGAGGGCCCCCGTCGTGTCCCGTACGCTTCACTGGACGACTATAAGGTTGAGCTAGAATCGCGCTTGCAAGTGGCGAGGGACATCGCAAAGGAGGTCTTAGCGCAGGAAGGAGGTGCACGATCGCAGTGCTAGAGACGCGCCGTTTAATGTGGGGGACAGCGTGTACATTGAAAACTGCCAAAGGCAGATTGGGCTAGCTCGTAAGTTCCAGACGAAGTGGAGAGGACCGTGCGAGGTTGTCGAGAAGCTTTCTCCGGTAAACTTCAGAGTCTGAGACGTGAACCGGCGCTTGATAAGGATACACGCAAATCGCCTCAAGTCGGCACCGGTTCAGTATTCACGAAATGAGGAAAGGGAAAGCGCGGATTTTGATGGGGACAGAAGTGAAGCGGAGCGCGCAGATAGTTCGCAAGAAACGCCCTCTCCTGCATCTGTTCGGCAGGCGCCAGAGGTGACGGCCGGAATGCCACCGGATTTACTTCATGCATTGCTAGAAGAAGAAGCGCGCGAGGTTGCCGCGCAGATAACGCCAGGAGAGGCTCCTGCCATGAGCCCTCGCGACTCCCAAAGCAGACAAAGGGTCACAGACTTACTTAGTATGACTCATGAAGGCCGATATCCGCTGCGAAATCGGAAAGCTAAGTCGGACTAATGGCGTAAACAGAGCGGAGTTGTGAACTGGTTAGAATTGTGTAATGCCGCCGCTCATAACATTGCTATATGCGTATGTGTTAAGTTATCGGAGTTGGTAGTTAAACCTTTCTGTCATTAAGTAACACCTTCACAGGAGAGCATGCGGAGCGCATGCAGAACCTGCCCTACTTCATTTCGTTATCTATATTTTTGTCTGTGCCGTGATCGTGCTAGAAGTGGGAGCTCCTTTGTAACTGTGGTAAATTTATTTCGTCCAGTTTGGACTAGAAAGGAGAGGCTTGGGTGCTGAGTTTCATGTTTATCTGTAAAAGAAGATCAGTGCTGCCCCTGGAGACGCCAGTTATGACAGCGGAGGCATATGGTGTGGTGCAGTGGTGTTGAGTGCAGCGAAAAGTGTTTTGTCGGACGCACTGTGCGAGGCGATTCAGAAAGACAAGGGGAGCTGCATGGACTCAAATGTTCGGAGAACATTCTTCTGGAGGATGAGCGAGTGTGACGTTCCTTGTGTGTGCTACGAGGTTCCGCGTTCGACGGCGCGGCGTAGACGGAGACCCAGATGACAGCGGCATCATCAATTACCCAGCCATGCTCGTTGAGAGTGACGACCAGAACGAAGGGGTTTAAGCCCAACCGGACCCAACCGGACCCGCCGCCGCCGCCACGGGGAATCGGGCTTTATCCTCCCCAATTGCCGTGGCGGTTCCAGGGGCGGCCCTCCCGAGCACATCCCAGGACAAGGGAACTGTCAGCGGGCCAGAGCGCGCCTTACCTTGAGGAGCGAGTGTCAGTTGATGGATGGAGAATGGAGGCCGGTGACCCGCGGGAACTGTCAGCGGGCCAGAGCGCGCCTTACCACAGCCGATGCTATGCGCTACCTCGAAGACAACCTTCTTTCCCTCGGACTCAACACGTGAGGGGGGCGAGACCATAAGTGCGGTGGTATGTTTGTGCGCCCAAGTGAAAGCCCTAGCCCCCCTCCTTCGCCTCCGGCATGGGCGTCCTCACCCTAGGGAGTGTGGGGAGAAGAGGATATAAAAATCGGCAAGCAGTACGGAAGAAGGACGCTCAGGACGACATCGTTCGCCAAGAGGGCCTTCAGCGCCGAAGCCCAACGGCGTGCAGCTTCTGCCAGCAACCGCTCGAGCTCAACTCCGGAGCCCCTCCATCGTCCCCATGAAGTCGTCGGCACGTAAGCTCGGACGCCCCAGCCTCTGAATCTTAATCATGTATAATTATTGAATATATCTGTTTGTTTAAACTGAGCCATACGGTGTCTCTTTGCCTCTCCGTCCCGTGTGGACCTGCGCATTATGGGGGTAATCACAACAGGTGGTCGAAATTATTCCCCGAGCCCTCCACTACGGCACCTCTTTCTTGCTTTCTTCTTTCAATCCCTCCTTTATCTTCCCTTACGGCGCGGTTCAGCCGTCCGCCGATATGAGACAGATACTTCGCCATTTCCTTTCCCCCAAAACGCATTATTATTATTATCTAGATTTAAATTCCTAGCTATTCAGCCATACCTCAGGATATAGGAATCAAGTTTACATCGCTCCTTGTCTATTTTTTGTAGCCAGCAGACCTCGTGTTTTAGAGTCCATTGCCCTAGATTAAATACCCAGCAGGTAGTAATGCTACACAATTTTCTTGAACCTTTGAATGTACTCCTCTATAACATCCTTCCGACACAAAACAGACGGTTCTTAATCGAAATTGTCTATGATGACATTTTCCCAAAAAACGCTAAGCATTTACCACCCCTCATTTTAAATGGATTATTAGAAGACCATTTACAAAGCCTACCTATTAGCTTAACGATAGCTACTGACACCTCCCAATGCGATGAAAAGGCAGGGGTGGGAATATATTGCCCGCTTCTAGATTGGTCTTTTTTCTGTGCGGCTTCCCGACTACACCCCAATTTTCCAAGCAGAATTTCTGGCGGTGGTTCTTGCTCTTCGCAAACTAGATCCATTTTTCTGCGCAGTGGCTGCCATTACAGACTCTCATTCTATGTGCTCGCCCCTTGCTTCCACTATGGATTCTCCTATTTTTAACACCTTCTTATCATTACTCCCTTCACATTTGAGCCTTGTTCACATCCATGCGTACCAAATCATAGCTGCGTGACAGCCGATGAAGTCGCTGATAGCCTGCAAAGGCATTCCTCAATGGCCCCATGCTGCCTATCGTTCCGGCTAGTGCGTACATCACAGCAGCGAGGTTTCGAAGACAGAATTTGTTAAGCATGACAAGTGGTTCTCTTTTAAGATCTGATAATTACCTGCACCTCAGGTATTCGTGGAGCAGGAAATCATAGCATTCACGGAAGCTTGAGGTCGCTTTAACAAGGCTCCGCTGCCGGATCCTACCGTTAAATTTTTATTCCCACAGGTCTGGATTGGCGCTCTATCCCGCTTCCTGTGGTGAACACGAATCCGTAGACCATATTTTGCTGTTTTGTCGCCGCTTCAGCATGATGACAAGACGGTTTTTAGAGAAGCCATTACAACAGCTTGGCCTTAGCTTGAGCAGCCCGGTTATATTGTCATTTGGAGCCACCATACATGGGTACAGCCACAAGTCTTTTTTTACCGCCGTCAAGGATTTGTTAATGAAATCAAATTGGCTACCTTGATAACATTTTTTCTGAACACTACTTTTATTTAAACATTATAATTATCTTTCTACTACTGGGATACAAATCTCAGTGTCGATCTCCTGCGTGTGTTATGCATTTCCCGTTTAATTTCGCTGTTTTTTGTTTACTCCTTTTTTAGCATTCATTTCCATGAAAATATTTATCCAAAAATCCCTCTCTGCTCCCCAATTCTTCGCCAGGCCCTCTTTGTGGGCCTGTGCCATTGTGTGAGAGTAACAATAACAACAACAACATCGCACAGCACTCGGGCGCCTCTTGCGTTTCCGCTCCATCGAAACGCGGCCGCCGCAGCTGGATTCGAATTCGGGTTCTTCGGGTCACCAACTGAGTGCTCTAACAACGAGTCTTAGCTCCGATTTCCGGTGGACACCCCAGCTTCACCACGAGGAAAAAAATGGCTTTTTGAAAAGGAAAGACTCAGTAACTGTATCATTTCAAGGTGGAGACCTCAACCCCGCATTAAGGGAAGCAATTATGGAAGGAGTTCAGAAAGGGAGACAGCGGTGTCGCAGAGGAGGACTCCTGGTTGATTTCAACCGTCTGGGTTGCTTTCAAGTCGAAACCGAGGACAACTCTATCCAATTGTGGTCCCTATAGTAAAAATTTGTTCACTTGGTCTTTCCCTATATGTTAACCTTTCTCGGGCAGAAAAAAAAGACGTATGCCTGAGCAAAACGAATTTCAAGATTTCACCGCCCTGAAATCAGAGTCTGGACGCGGCACCGAGAAGGACCTTTGCGGCCGTTTTGAAATAAACGGTTAACAGCATTTGGGATGCACGCAAAAAGTGGGTGTCCACGCATGCAGCATATTGGCGTAATCAGCTGGTGATAGCTACACCTGTGTTAAGTCTTTTGATCTTTTCTAGCTTATAAAAGCTCCGCTTTCGGTTACAGTGGTCTCTTTTTCAACAAAGGTTTATTAGAAAAACACCCGTAGCACCAAAAAGGGCTATCTGCGCTCCCAAAAAAAGGAACAAACCAAGATAATCTGCCCCACCGCGGTGGCTCAGTTGTTAGGGCGGTCGATTACTCATCCGGAGTTCCCGGGCTCGAACCCGACCGCGGCGGCTGCGTTTTTATGGAGGAAAAACGCTAAGGCGGCTGTGTGTTGTGCGATGTCAGTGCACGTTAAAGGTCCCCAGGTGGTCGAAATTATTCCGGAGCCCTCCACTACGGCCCCTCTTCTTCTTTCTTCTTTTACTCCCTCCTTTATCCCTTCCCTTACGGCGCGGTTCAGGTGTCCAACGATATATGAGACAGACACTGCGCCATTTTTCTTTCCCCCAAAACCAATTATTAATATTATTAACCAAGATAATCTCATGTCAAGTTACATCCCGTCAGTCGCTGTTTTTTTTCCCGCAAGTGTTCTCTTTTTCTTTCGAATGCCAGGTCTATCGATACAGGCTAACTTCAGTTTCTTCTCGGTATTCGTTAAATACTGCGAAGAAAAAGTTTTCGCAGATCAGATAGGTGAGGAAGGTCGGCGAGAAACAAGAAAGGCAGAGCCTCTGTAAAGGAGGGCATGCTTTTTGAATTTCATCTCGATCGAGACCCGGCCGCCGAAGCGAGCTTTCACACTGCGTCCTCGGGCTCAGCAAGCGAACATTCAAACCAGTGTCCACCGAGGCAGGTGTAAAAAGCTGCAGTCTCCCTCGTCGTCAATCGATAGTAGGTGCATGAATGAAATGTTGCGCAGTAGAGGCGTAGCACATTGTAGGACGGCTCTTACGTGTCCGCCCTTGTGCATCGACAAGGCTCCACGTGCCTCCACCTTCGCCCGGTTCTGTTCTTGGAAGTGGGCAGAGCGGCTAGTTTCTGTGGCTGCTTTCGTGCTGGTTGAGAAGTCGCTTCCATCAGACGCCTTTCTGCTAACTGCACAGCAGCGCTCGGAATCTGTGGTAGCTTTTTGTTCTTTTCGTGCCGCGAGTTTAGCCCCTTTTATTGTGTTACGTCTCGCCTACAACGCGCGGTATAGCCGGCGCGGATGCAACGGACGCCGCGGCTTCGTTCATCGCGGCCGCAACGCCTCCCGCCAAGCGTGTCCAGGCAGGTTTCTGTGCCACGTGTCGTCGTGCGTGCGTGTGTGTGTGTGTGTGCATGTTTTGCCCACGCTTGTCAAAGCGCGGCAGCCGGGGAGAGGAGCTCCCCAACTGGGAGGCGAGGAGGTCTGACCGGCGCCGGCCTGGCGGACGCGCCCGTCACGTCTGGACATGTCGAAGCGACGCCGTATCGGATGACTCTTCCCAAGCCGTTCCCTCTTGCCCTCGACTCCGATGGTATAAAACGCCGCTGCCCCGGACGCCGAGAGAGACTTCGATTCCTTCCTCCGAGTAACGTGGTCGCCCTGACCGGCTGCTCTTTTGAGATGCCAGAATAAACAAGTTGTTCTGTTGCCAGTCGACTTATCCTTTGCCGGGACCTTCGGATGTTTCCAGCTTTGCCCCAGGCCGCCAGGCCAACGCTACCCTTGGGGCTTGCAACCCAATTGCAACAACTGGTTGCCAGCGGTGGGATCCCGACAACGGAGGCCAGCAGCGAAGATATGCGTTCAACTGTATGCTGAGCAGCACAACGACCATCCGGGAGCAGTGCAACGAGCCCTGTGTGATGACTGGTTGCCTGCAGCGGAACGACTGCGCTGAATTCTTGGCTGCGAGGTTTGGTGAGTGCGGGACTTTCTTCTTCTGAGTTTTGCCAGGCTTTGGTTAGTGTCAGAAACAGAGCTGGTAATTGGTTGTCGTTGCTGCCGGGTTAGTTTGCGGCAAGACAATAGTAGGCAGTAGAGAAAGCAGCATTCGGAGCAGCCATGGATTTGAAGTCGTTGCGCAAACCGAAATTGCTGGAGCTTGCAAGAGAGTTGGGTCTGGATGTCTCAGACAAACTCAGAAAACCAGAACTGCTAAGGGCTATTCTTGAGTTGGAGGCTGAGGATGACGAGCTGTCGGAATGCCTTGAGACGATTGAGGAGAGGGAACAAAAAGAAAAAGAGAAAAACGAGCGCGAACGTAAAGAACAAAAAGAGAAAGAGGAGCGCGAACGTAAAGAGCAAAAAGATAAAGAGAAAGAAGAGCGCGACCGACAACACGCTTTGGAAATGAAGCGTCTCGAGGTAGAGATGGAACGCGCTCGTAATGGAAGTCAGGCACACGGTGCAGGAGAACGGGTATCGTTCAAAATGACTGACCTGATGCGGCCGTTTAAGCTTGGAGAGGACATTGGTTTGTTCCTGGTTAACTTTGAGCGAACGTGCGAGAAGCTGGGGTTCTCTCGGGAAACGTGGCCACAGCGCTTGCTCACTTTGTTACCCGGCGAGGCGGCCGACGTAGTCGCTCGCTTGAAGAGAGAGGAGGCAGAGGATTTCGACCAAGTGAAATCGAGTCTGCTAAAAAAGTACAGGCTGTCAGCGGAGGCGTTCCGTCGGAAGTTTCGGGAAAATGAAAAAGGCAGAAATGAGTCATATACAGAGTTTGCCTACAGGCTTATGTCAAACATGCAGGAGTGGCTCAAAGAAGAGAAAGCGTTTGGTGACCACGAGAAAATTCTGCAGTGTTTCGGGCTAGAACAGTTTTATAGTCGGTTACCTGAGAACGTGCGGTACTGGGTCTTGGATAGGCCAGACGTTAGTACAGTGGCTAAAGCCGCCGAGCTAGCCGAGGAGTTTGTGACGCGTCGGGCTCGCGGAGCTAAGGACGGTCAAAAGGGTGAATTTGGCTCCAAGTCTGAGAGGCCGAAGTTCACACCCATGAGAGCATGGGGGGACACGCGTAGTGCGGATGCGAGTGAAAGCAGTCCGACCGAACGTAAGGAGACGGCGGCAGCCGAAGCCGAACGCAGAAAGCGGTTCGAGAGGAGGCAAGCGCGCGTGTGTTATACGTGCCAGAAGCCGGGTCACTTTTCGGCGCAGTGTCCAGAAACAAAAAGAGAAGTCGTGTGTTTGTCATTATGTAGCACTGACGAGAACATGAAGCTTCTCGAGCCTTACATGCGAGACTTCCTCGTGAACGGGAAAGAGTGCCGAGTGCTTCGTGATTCCGCAGCTACAATGGATGTAGTTCACCCCTCTTACGTAGAACCCGATATGTTCACGGGCGAGTGCGCATGGATCAAGCAAGCAGTGGAAGCTCATAGCGTGTGTCTGCCCGTAGCAAAAGTGCTTATTGAAGGACCTTTCGGAGCACTTGAGACGGAGGCCGTAGTGTCATCTAGGCTGCCCCCCCAGTACCCGTACCTTTTTTCAAACAGGTCCGATCACCTCCTGCGCGAGAAGGGGCTTTTGTTTGGTGAGGCTAGCGTTCAGGCCTTAACCAGACCGAGAGTTCGGGAGCTCGCTGCAAAGGCGGTGGTTGCGGGGCCGACGTTGTCGAACAATGAAAAAGGGTCGGAGGCGCAGCAAGCTGATATTCCGAGCACGTCAGAACTGGATAAAATTGAGCCTGTAGCATTGAAGGCACCAGGTACTGGAGAGGAAATGCCCGACAAGGGAAAGTTAGAAGAGCTTCCGGTCGAGCTTCCGGGACTAGGCTCAGTTACGAACAGGGAAGACACCGATCAGGTCATTAGTGACTTAATCATTAAAGCAACGCTGTCGCCTGAGCAGAAAACCGAACTACACCAACTCTTACAAGAGTTTCAAGGTCAGTTCTCTGAGAGGCCTGGTAGGACTTCTGTCCTTACTCATGATATAGAACTTACCTCGCCAGAGCCAGTACGATCCAAGGCGTACCGGGTGTCACCCCGCCAGCGCGATATTATGGAGGCTGAGGTAAAGAAAATGCTACAGCTCGGTGTTATTGAGGCGGGTGAGAGTGATTATACCTCCCCTTTGATTTTAGTTGAGGTACCGGGCAAGGAACCTCGTCCTTGCGTCGACTACCGCAGGCTTAATTCCATTACTAAGGATCAAATTTATCCGATCCCTAACATCGAGGAGCGCCTTGAGAAAGTTAGTAGCGCTCAGTTTATTTCCACCCTAGATCTTGTCAGGGGTTATTGGCAGGTTTCACTTACAGAAGAGGCTAGTAGGTATGCGGCGTTCATTTCACCAATGGGAACATTCCGTCCTAAAGTTTTGAGTTTTGGTTTGAAGAACGCGCCATACTGCTTTTCAAGCCTCATGGACAAAGTGTTGCGAGGACAGGAAGAATTCGCTTTACCGTATTTAGACGACGTAGCGATATTCTCCGCATCCTGGTCTGAGCATATGGCACACTTGCGGGCAGTGCTAACCCGCCTGCGCGAAGCGGGCTTGACAGTCAAAGCTCCCAAGTGCCAATTAGCACAGGCCGAGGTTGTATACCTCGGTCACGTGATTGGACAGGGTCGTCGCCGCCCCTCTGAAATAAAGGTGGCCGCTGTGCGAGACTTCCCGCAACCGCGCACGAAGACCGATATTCGGTCGTTCTTAGGTGTCGCCGGCTACTATCAGAGGTACATCCCCAGGTACTCCGATATCGCGGCTCCCCTGACGGATGCTCTAAGAAAAACAGAGCCCCAAACAGTCGCCTGGAGCGAGACAAAGGAAAGAGCTTTTAGCGCCCTAAAGAGCGCCCTAACAAGCCAGCCTGTGCTACGATCGCCAGACTACACAAAAGGGTTCGTTGTTCAGTGCGATGCTAGTGAGCGAGGCATGGGCGTTGTACGGTGCCAAAGGGACAATGGAGAAGTGGAACACCCCGTCCTGTATGCTAGTCGTAAGCTGACCTGTCGTGAGCAGGCGTACAGCGCCACCGAGAAAGAGTGTGCGTGTCTCGTGTGGGCCGTTCAGAAATTGTCATGCTACCTAGCCGGCTCGAGGTTTATCATTGAGACGGATCACTGCCCTCTCCAATGGCTGCAGACCATATCTCCCAAAAATGGCCGCCTCCTGCGCTGGAGCCTCGCTTTGCAACAATATTCCTTTGAGGTGCGTTACAAAAAGGGGAGTCTCAACGGTAACGCCGATGGCTTAAGTCGAAGCCCCTAACGTAGGAATCCGCCTCAAAGTTGTTGGTTACTGATGTTTTCTTCCTGAGGCAGGATTTTTAACATATTGCTTTTGTTTAGTGTTTCAAAGTGATTATGTGCTTTCTAGTGCAATTTTCCAATTTGTGGACGCGTTCTGAGTGCTGCTTGACTACTGTAAGGAACTAGGCAGTAGTATGAAAGGGGAAAGAGCCTGGCAGAGCTTAGTGAGGGTTGTCTCGTGCTTGCTGACTGAGCGGTTGCGTTTCGGCGTAGTTCTAACGCTTGCTGGGAACGAGCACAAAAATGGCAACTCTCCCGAAGTGACTTTGCAGTGTCCTATGTGATCCTGAACCCGAGAACGAGGCCTTCTCTGTGCGCTGCGCTCAAGCAACGTCGAGGGACGATCGGTTTCGATTACGAGCATCATCGAGCGACATCCCTCTGGACAGCGGATGCAGTCCCCTGACCATCGGGATCTCCTTCTCCCGGCGGGGCGGTCTGTTACGTCTCGCCTACAACGCGCGGTATAGCCGGCGCGGATGCAACGGACGCCGCGGCTTCGTTCATCGCGGCCGCAACGCCTCCCGCCAAGCGTGTCCAGGCAGGTTTCTGTGCCACGTGTCGTCGTGCGTGCGTGTGTGTGTGTGTGCATGTTTTGCCCACGCTTGTCAAAGCGCGGCAGCCGGGGAGAGGAGCTCCCCAACTGGGAGGCGAGGAGGTCTGACCGGCGCCGGCCTGGCGGACGCGCCCGTCACGTCTGGACATGTCGAAGCGACGCCGTATCGGATGACTCTTCCCAAGCCGTTCCCTCTTGCCCTCGACTCCGATGGTATAAAACGCCGCTGCCCCGGACGCCGAGAGAGACTTCGATTCCTTCCTCCGAGTAACGTGGTCGCCCTGACCGGCTGCTCTTTTGAGATGCCAGAATAAACAAGTTGTTCTGTTGCCAGTCGACTTATCCTTTGCCGGGACCTTCGGATGTTTCCAGCTTTGCCCCAGGCCGCCAGGCCAACGCTACCCTTGGGGCTTGCAACCCAAATGCAACAATTGCTTGCGCTGAGCAGCGTCCTCGAGGTAAACTCGCTGCTTTCGCTGCTTGACCCACCGTAGCGCTGGCCCGCTCTTGTAATATGTTACTGCGTATATATAAGGACGCCTGGGCCCTCCTCTCAACTTTTCGTAAAGTTTAGGCCTCAGGTTACGACGATGTTCGCTTAAGTTCACTCAGAATGGGCGCTAAAAGCGCTTCATGAATAAAACCCACTGCTCGTGTTGATGAAAATCAGTACTAAGGATTACAGCGGCTCCATGGGGATATACGCACATCGCCTGGCACGTCGCCGAAAGGGGCAAGGCAGTTTCTCGCGCACCAGCTTGCTCTTGCATTGCACTTGTCTTCCAGCATCACTTCAATGTGAACATGTTGCGGAACGCGTGGTTCATCGAATTTTTAAGCGCAATGCTTGAGTCTGCTTTTTGTCTTTATTCGAGAAACTGAGAAAAACAAGTCTTGCGTGGACATTATCATCGGAAACAAGATAAGCAGTGACGTTCTATGTGTTGACCTCACATTGCATTTCACCTCCCATCTAAGAATGGTGTGCGTCGTTGCATATGTGCGCCCCAAATAGCAGTGCACACGTTCTACTACAGTGTAGTAAAACAGAGACATTAGTCCTAGCGATGATCGCTCACCGATAGCTTTATACGACGCATACATACACGGTGTCAACCAATGTGTCAAAGCCCGTTAGCCCGACGACCACCAGAAACCTCATCCGCAAGGAGGGTGGACGACCGCTTCAGTTTTCATCCCTGATAACTGAATATACTGATTTCAACTAAATGAATTATGCAGGGTATCCGCGTTTTTTTTTCCTCATTCCACTATATTCTGCTAGACACAGCATTTATCCTTGTACTGCAGCGGTTAGGCAGACACCCGAGGCCTTGCATGGTCTCCCAAGGATTCACGCATTTACTCTTACCGCACGTGCCTTTATGAGGTCTCTCCTACGCAAGCAGTTGCAGAGTTGTCTTAAAACATAACCAAAGAGGAAGGCGCCTTTAATGCAAGCACTATAGCTTAAAGGATTCTCCGCATACAAGCCGTTCCGTTGGAGGTTCGTCGCGGTTGACGTTTCCTAGCGATCGGCAATCACGTCGCCCCGCGCACTTAGTCTCGTTGTGGCCCAGAAAACAGCAATATTCCCTGCATTGACGGACTCTGTTGAGTTTCCCCGCACGGTCGTCGCAGTGAAGGTGAGTCGCAGCGGCACCGCCACCACATGTGGCCTTCACGGTCATGTCTGTAAGACGGCTGCGCAGTGATCCGCCGATACAATTGTCATTGACATGACCTCAAGGATATTTTCAACGACACTTCGCGATCGTTTGTGCGGCAACTGCGCGGCGGAATCAACCATGCTGAGGTTGCGCATAGTTCCGCAATATTGTGTAGAGACAGCTACATTACGCTAGCACTTCGAGCTTTCAGCTTGGCACCACTTGAGCTGCGTGGCCACCCTTGAGCTCCGTGGCGGCGCCGTGGCTTTCACGCGGTTAGTCACGTGGTGCGGTGCAGCTGCCGGTGGCGCGGCACGCCGGCGAGACGAGTGAGGTGTGAAGGGGGAAGGGAAGTGGAGAGGGGGAGAGAGTGAATCCACTTCCAGGGACGAAGATGAAGAAGGAACGCCCAGAGAAACGCAGCGTCGAAAGGCTGACTGTGCATTTCGACTGAGCGAGTTCCTTTCGGCCAGATGCAGCTATCGCGTAACTCCAGGTTTAACCAGAGCTAAACCACAGCCATTTTTTTGCTGTCTAACATACAGGCTGGGCTCAACATCGGAGGTTCTCGTGGTGTCTAAGATCTCCTACCAGTATTGACAACGGATCCGAGACTCCTAGTGCTAGAATGTAGCGACTGCGTGAATCTGAACCATTTCCCTATTTTTTTTCTTCTTGTAAGCGGTGGTCGGAGCATTTCTTCCCTATCGTTTCGGAAATTTCACTCTGATTTTTAGTAAGAATTATTACCAGGCTTTCTAATACCTTTAGACTGAGTAAAATAAAAATTCGGAAGCACTACAGAAAGGCTGGAAGAAAAAGAGAAACCCGTGCCCTCATATCTTGAGTGAATCTAGTGCTGGTCACTCAGCTCCAGGGTACACAAGAGCAACGCACAACAGCGAGCTCATTAGCATAGCCTGGTAAACGTTTTTCTTTGGTCTGTGTCAAAAAATCAGGAAGCAACGACTTTTCCAAAATCATTTCTGCCCTTTGTGTAAAATGATGTGTAAAAAAGGCCGCCAGCCGCTCTCTCTCTCTCTCTCTCACACACTTTTACTTCGCTCACCACCGCCGTTCAAATCACTGGAGACACCCCTTCAGTGGGGACAAACTTTAAGCACTGCTCATATCTTTTGCTCGCAGTCAGAAACAGGCTGCGACTAGAGGTGGGAGACAATCGCGCACAATGCTGCGGCGGTTTTTCTGGCCGGACGGCACAGCGCGGTGGCCGACACTTCCAACTGCAGTGCTTTCAAATATTTAACGGTGCAATCGCAAGGCAAAAAGGAGCGGCACGGAACAGATTTCGTGGTAAATAGCAAGGACCTTGAGAACAAGCTCGTCTTGCTGAATAAACGAGCTTAGCTCGCAGGTAAACTGGAGTGCACGTGGAGCTCTCGAGATGTGACATCAAGCGTGGAGTCGATGCGACAAGTAAACCGTATTTTCTATTATATAACTGGAAGCCCACTCTAAATGACTATTCTCGAAGAAACCATTCCCCACTTATAGTTTGCCAAATGAAGTCGTGTCTTAGCATGCTGCAGGTGTGCTCGCATCATGTGCACAAGAAGACATGAGCGTGTCGTCGACGCGCTATGCGTGGTCGGAATAGCGCAAGGCCACCCCTGCAATTCCACCCATTTTCTTCCCAACCCCGACGAGGAGCGCCTAACCGAAAACACGGCCACAGGCCAGCGATGGCTGCTGGACCAAGCCGAGGCGATGGCCGCCCCTTATTGGACTCCGGGCATGCAGTGTCCGTAGGCAGCGGGGTTAGAAAAAGTTTATTTTCATTGACAATGGCAACACAGTGGGGACGAGAAGTATGGCGGTGAAAGTCAACAACACAGTGCCCATATCAGAACTGACAACGCGAGAAGACCGCACAAGGCAAATTCAGAATGGGGTGCTATTTACATGCTAGCCGCTATTCAAGAAAAATATATACAAGGAACACGATGAAGTGAGCAGTGACTACAAAGTAGGCTCGAAAGGGCAGTGGTCACATATAGAGTGATTGACACCAAACGCATATGCAATGTGCTTAAGAGAATATGTATACACACAGCGACTAAATGAGAATGGATGTGTTGTAGATGTCTGACAATTATACAGACGATAGGAAAGGACAGACAAGGTGTGAAAAATGCACCTTAAATGGCAAGATGTACACTGTGTGATCGTAATAACAGATGATACGCTTTAAGTATCATTTCGCTACACCAACTAGGTCGGCCGAAAAACGACCCTTACGTGCCCGTCGCAAGCGGAAAGGAAAGGGCAGGCGCGCTGGCTTATACTTCGTTTCATACATCAGGTGCAACGCTGTCAAAGTTAGCGCTCTTGTCTGCGCTGCCGGCATCCGGGACCAAAAAGTAGTGCGCTCCTTGTGGTGAGCAAAACATAGCAAGTCCTTTGCTGGCAGGCTTACTGCATGCCACATTTGTCATCAGCTTGAGGGGGCCAATCCAAGGGAGCCGAACGGAGCGGACGCGCTTCACATGGGCTCTGCGAACTTCCTAGTTTATTCTTCCAATTACCCTTCATAATGTCCGAAATTCCAACCTCAAGCTTTCGTGAACACCCAAGGGACCTTTACGAGGACTTCATCGCCCGTGAGTAGGCTGTATTTTGCACAAGCAGCTTACGAAGACCTCCAAGGCGAAGTCGCCGCACTAAGCCTAGTCCCCCTCGGCGGCGCACGGCGGAGCGGCGTTCCACGTCAACGCATCATATGGCCGACGCCGCTGCCTTCCCCTCAAGTCACAGTGGGACCTGCTCGCTTCCCACGGCACCGGAGGGAGTCCACGAACTTGCCGACATGAAAACTCAGGACTCTACACCCACACACCTGAGGGGATCTACCGCACGGGACGACTCAAGAGGACCCGTACTCCAAACCGTATTCAAACTTGACGACACGAAACATGACTGAAGCCTGCCCGAAGGCCACGCCATTGTTCAGGATGATCGACGTACGAAAAAAATAGTTTTTGCCTGTAACGGCGGAGGCGAAAGCACAAACACCCGCGGAAAGATCACCACCCACACGCCCCGTCAAAATACCGAGGCTGCCGCATGATCGGATTGCAAGGTGGTAATATGTCTACGCGGCGGAGGGGTGATGCTGTATAACAACTCCGGTAGGTCACTACTTGCTGCTTTGAAATTCAAGCTCATCCGCCAGTTAACCCACGATGCCAGGGTCAGAGTCAAGCCGGAGCAAAACATCGCTATTTTGAGCACCCCGGATCCGGACCTCACTGAACAGATATGCAACACCCATGCAATTAATCTAGGAGGAAACGAATATTCAATGAGTGCTTATGCAGCCTCAACAGACAACTCACGTAAAGGCATCATTACCGGCGCCTTACCGATACCAACAGAAGAGGAATTGCTGACTGTACGGAAACATTCCCCAACGAAAAAACGTCAAGAAAGACCTTTCGGTACCAAGGAACATGTCTATATACCTTTGAAGGCAAAGCAGTACCACCGGCATAGAATACAGGTGCAAACCATTCCCACCAAGTGATGCAGGTCTGAGGATGCTGCCTGAAAACAGGACACCGTGCTGACATTTGCCCCACTCCACGGGAGAAAAGATGTTACAATTGCGGAATACGCAATCCTCCACCAGGGCATGTCGATTGCAAAAAGCACCGCATCGTCTGCGACACATCCAACGTCTCCACCATTGACGCGAGCTGTCCGGCAAGACAGAATTACACCAAAAGACGTAAAAAGACAGGCAAAACTGATGGAGCCGCAATCCGACGCCATCCTTATAGAGACATTGCTGCACAGAACACTCATGTAGATGGGAGAAGAAGCAAAAGACTGAGCAGATGCAAAAGACTGCGCTGAAACACAAGACTGAGCATCGACCCAGGAATGAGCATCGGCCCAAATTGAACCAAACCCAAGCCAACCGACCGGGAGAACCGCAAAAATATAGCAACAGCACAACACTGCCCACGAAAGTGAATCAGACCAACGGTCCATGCAAGGCACTCACCGTCCATCTAACGAAACCTTGGAACCGAAGCACAGAAGAATGGCCACCCCTCCCACCGCTGAGGAAGGAAATCCGAGTGGTCACCACGACCGGTTAGACACCTTTGGAGCAGGCCATCGAGACCGAGAACCCGGAACCGTCGCACAAACAAGATAACAAAAACCACACGGAAAAGCGCAGTGTGGACACCGTGAACGCCGTACATAAAGCTTTGGAGCGCAGTGGTACCAAGACGGATGCAACCAAGCCACGGATGTTTACCTCGAAAGCCGGTCAATCCGCAGCCCGCATCCAGGATACCCAGGAGACGTAGTCACTCTGGAACGCTATACCCGAGAAAGGAGCCAGCCCTGCTAAAAAGGGTGAGTGGTCCATTAAAGCAGCCTCCACTAGCACCCCTTATCTAACCCCTGACCCCCTATTACACCTCAAGAGGCGGTAAAACAATACACACGTTCCCCTGAATTTCGCTCCAAAGTCTCTAGCATAATCAACACTATAGCTGCTGAACAACTCGGAGCGATGCAGCAACCGTTCACACAAGCCCAGGCGCAACTGATACAGTCCATGACTGATAAGATAGAAGCTGCGAGTAACACACGCTTGGAAAAACATGAAGCCGGCATCAATAGGCTTTTCGAACTTGTACCTCATCAGGAATTGCCTCGCAAGCAGTGCGCTGTTCAATCCGCTGCTTGTCCTCATCCAGTATCTCCAGACCAGCAACATGGTCCAGAACAATAGCACACGAAAAGTTCGGCGGCGACGTCAGCCCACTACCCCCACAGAAACAATTATATGGCAATGGAACTGTCGCAGGATACGCCGAAAGAAGCGCACCTAGCAGCATATATTGCAAACTCCCCTAATCCCCCATGACATCGCTCTGCAAGAGAACAAATGAATTCATATCAGCGGTTATCACACGGCAGCCGTTAAGCCACGTACCGCAGTCTTGACACTCGCGTCCAAACCGGTGCTAGACTACACACCGACAAACACGCCTGACAGCAAGGGCCCTCAGTATACCGCAATAGTGCTCAGCTCACCCAGGCACACATTTGGCCTCATTATTCTTAACATATGCAGCAATCCCAGTATTAACAGCAGAGTTATTCCGGGCACCCTGGGCTCTTTTCGTTCCCCAAAGCTCCTTGTGGTGGCTGATTTTAATGCACGTCACATTCAGTGAGAATACACCTCGGATACCCCCAAAAGTAACCTCATTTCTACCGCAATGGCTGATTACAACCTTCTCCTGATCACAAACCCCACCCTACCCACTCGCATTATCACACGTGTTACCCGCGACAGCCCACCCGATCTCGCATGGGCCACAGCGAACATATTCGTTAAATCTCACATGGTGCTCCAAGACAGCCTTGGCAGGGACCAATCTCCAGTCTCCACTACTATTGCTTACAATTCCAAGATTTTACACCCTCGTCCACAGCTTCTCACTCACTGGGATAAACTGCGCTCATACTTGGCAGCTCATTCAATCGAACCCCGTACTGTCACCGACTGGACAGACCGTATGGTGCAGGCTATCCAGGCGAACAGCAAACGCATTAAAAATACCCCTACGGCACCGCAGGGTGATGCGCATCTGGCTCATCTATGGGAGGCCTGACAGGAACTTCTCAAGCGCTGGCGTCACCAGCAACACAATCGTAAATTGAGACTCCGCATAGCCGCTCTTACTCGTGAGCCAGAAAAATACGGGAACACTCTAGCCCGCGAAAAGTGGGCAACCTTTTGTAACGAACTCAAGGGTACATTAAGCACTAGGTAAACGCATGTGGTCCCGCCTACGCGATCGCTTAGATCCAAAAACGCTAAATCTCTGACACAAGTAAATACACAACGTCTAATACAACTAGAGCTCAAAAAGGGCATAGCTGTAATTGGCCAACTACGGGACACTTATACACCCCTTCCCTTCAGTCAGCAGATCCACCCAATCTACCTCCACCTAACCCGGAACTTGATGCTGACATCCCCTTAAGCGAAGTCCGCCGAGCACTCTTTATTATTCACCACTCTACGGCGCCGGGGCCGGATGGCATAACGTACAAGACACTACTAAATCTGGACGAAGTCTCCCTCCAATAACTCACGGAGCTCTTTAAGAACCACTGGCACGCTGGGACGCTCCCATCAGCCTGGACCCATGCCCGCATGCGATTCATACCCAAACCGGGCAAAATCCTCACCCTTAAAAATTTGCGCCTCATCTCCTTAACGAGGCTGTGTCGGCAAGCTCTTCGAGCATGTCATTCTCAATCGCCAGCAACCGTTCTTAGAAACAACAGGCTTTCTCTCAAACGTTCAATTTGGCTTCCGTCCAAACATCTTGGCGCCCCAAGACTTACTTCTCACCATTAAAGTCTCTATTTTACACCAAGCGCCGTACAGCCGCTACGAGAGCCCTACTGGCATTGGATAATCATAAGGCTCAGTTCGACACAATAAGCCTTGACCATATCCTGGCGACCTTAGCCACCATGCGCTGCGGCACCAGCATATGGCAGTATGTTGGGCCCTTCTTTCTTCACAGAACTCCGCATTGGGGAGGTCGCCACCCAGCCTTTCTCCCTGCCTAACCGGGAACACCACAAGGGGCGGTCCTATCACCTTTACTTTTTAACGCCCTAGAGCCACTGGCAAAGGCCCTTGCTGCTATCCCAGGGCTCCACAAAACCATATACGCAGATGATATAACCGTCTAGACAACGGGAGGATCCCTCGGAAAAGCCCAGCATATCCTGCAATCTGCGATAGACATCACCACCACTCATTTAACAAACACAGGCCTCTGTTGCTCTCAAAACCAATCAGAACTCTTGCAACTGACACCTCAGTGACCCCCCGCCCCCCAGTGAACTGCACATCTACGGGAATCCAGTGCCCATTGCGTTTCAGGTGAATATTCTCGGCCTTCTCATTAAGAACACACTCGATGCAACCGCCAGCCTTCAGCACTTGCAAAGACAGGCCAAACAGGTCGCTGCACTAATCAGGAGAGCGGCAGCACGCAATCATGGACTGTCTGAACGCGAGGCCCTCAATAAGATTAATGCATTAATCATTAGCCGCATTACATACCACCTCCCATACCACATACCCAGCGCCAAACACAACAGGCAGACATCCTAATACGCACGGCTGCCAGCTGCGCCCTACGCCTTCCACGGACGGTTAGCACGAAACGCCTCCTAGCCACTGGTACCTACAATACCGTGATCGAATTAATAGGGGATCAACGCACCAACCAATTAGTCCGCCTGAGTCGCACGGAAACAGGACAACGCCCACTGCGACAGCTCCGTCTCAATCCACCCATTTTCACCCCAAGAATTCCTACACCTTACATGATTTCTCTGCGCACGCAGGATCACATATATCAGAAGCCCCTACCGCGCAATATGAGCTCTGGCCTCCATCAGGGTAGGCTGCAGGCTCCAGCGAGCTATTACGCCAAAACATACAGGAACCGCTCCGATATCCTTTATGTCGACACGGCATAAAATTCGAAAGTAGGATTTTTCACGGCAGTCGCAGCCTATGAAGACGGCACAGTGGGGGCCGCCGACACTATCCAAAATATTTCACCTGCAGAGGCGGAAGGAGCCGCCATCGCTCTTCCGCTGGCCCAGACCACCATTGACAAAAATATAACCGAAATTTGCACAGATTCCCCGGCCGCATACCGCCACTACCTAAAGGGCGTAGCGACACCAGCCACGCAACTTATTCTTCCCACAGCCACCTCTCTCGACCGAACGGTTACTCTGTCGTGGATCCCAGGGCTTGCCTCAATCCCCGGTAATGAGCGCTATCATGCGCTGGCCAGAGAACTCTCCTCCCGGACCCCACACGATCAGGCACTGAACCCAGCACAAGAGGCCCCATAGGTCCTTAAAAAATATCAAATCACCACATTCTACAAACTCAGCCGCATGACAATACCATCCCCCCACAGAACCTTGTCGCCCGAAGAACAGGAAGAAAGAAGCGTGTCCCTGCTAAAGTGGCTGCACATCGCTCTTCAGAAAAACCTCGCCATCCATGTAAATACGTACCCTATTTGAAGAGAACAGCATCCTCGAGTTCTGAAGCAGCTCCGGACATCCTCCCACTGTCTGAGGCCTCCTGGGAACCATGCATGAGTGCAGCTGAGCTGCGCACTGACGCTGGGCTTAGTACCTCCGCTGCCACGCTGGCGGAGGTAACTTTGCCGGCGTCTCTCGTGGCAGCACCTGCCAAGCAGTCGACGCCTGATCCGCGGCACCAGGCCCACCTTTGTGCTCCCGGTTCATCAGCAGATGCACCCCTCCTGCCTTCCTGACATGCCGAACTGCTCGTAAGTGATCTGCCCCCAGCGCCAATGTCGATCAACTCTACACCACCGGATGGGCCTCAAACTGCACGACACGATGAACCGGGCATTCCAATGGACTTATTGGCACCTCTACCCGTACAAAAGTGCCCTCGTGCAACTCACAAGCGTCCCTCAAACGACAGACAACCGATTCCATCTTCGGCAAGTGATGGCTGCCAAGGTAAACGCACTTGTCTTACGATCGAGAACTCGGTGGAGCCCACACCCGGATCGTCTTCTTACAAAGTGACCATTAAAACACTGGCCAACAAAAGCCTCACGGATATACCGAAAAAGATTTTGCAAGCTAACTTGGACACGTGTCTCGGAACGAAAGTTTCTCGGGCTTCACAGCCAGGACAAAGTCCAACAGCATTGCAGTGTGGCTTCCGACTCTGACTGCCGTAGAACGGCTGCAAACGCTCACCAGTATTTCACTAACAAGCGAAATCTCAGTGTCAGTACAAGTGTATTTAGTTGAAGGCTCCGACTTGCAGCGCTGCCTCGTCTGCAACGTCGATATCACTGAGGATCAAACTGCACTCCAGTGTGAGCTGTACTGTCCCACGCACCGTGTCATCCAGGCCCGGCGCATGGGAAAGGGGCGCTCTTGCATAGTCACCTTGCAAGGCCCGCTGACACTACCAGCCCGTCTCTACTATTATGGCTGTATTTTATGGCCTCGGCCATATAAACCGAGTGCGGTATACTGCTATGACTGCTTCAGTACTGGGCATATGCGCAAATTTTGCCCCTTCACTGCTGCCGGTGAAAGTACATCGGAATGGAAAGTGGCTTATCGATGCGGTCTCTGTAAATCCGACGGCCGCGAGATAACATCTCCAAGCTGCCCGACAAAACAAAAGGCAACACAAAAGGCTTGTCTTCGAGTGACTAAGCATTGGCCAATACATGACAGTATAACTTCATTGCAGACATCCAATCGGTTCGCAGCTCTCTAGTGGGATGACGACGAGTGGCCGGAGCTCCCTGAGCATGATCCTTCAGCTCAGCAGCATTCTAACGATACTGTGCGAAAAGAACGCCTAAGAAAACTGCCAACAAAGCAGCGCAGTGTACCTGAACTACCGCAGGACGATATGGCCGCAGTCGACGATCAAATCGCACGTCTTTTAGCGGATGTCACCAAGCTCCGGGAACGCCGTGAACGGCTCGCTCGATGTAGACGGGCAGCGGAATCATCCGCCACATCTGTCAATGGCACAGCAACAGCACCTTCCTGCCGCCCACCAGTGACATTTCCTGCCGCCTCTTTCCAGATTACCGCAATGCCACTGGACAACTCTGCGACCTCTTTCCTCCGGTTTATGGTCAACCAGTTGTCCAACCTGACGCCCGTGATTCTACAACGCTCGGGCTAGTGACTAGAAATCGCAAGTTCCAGTCGTGCTGGTGTGCTGCTGTGGAACTGCAGGGGCATTTTAACGAAGGTGGGAGAGCTCAAAACCCGACTACAAATTCGCAAGCTCCAGGTATGGGTCCTGTTGCTACAGGAAACAAACGCCTTGCCATCGATTCCAGGCTTCAGTGCCTACATATCTCCTCCAATGATAGACCGTTGTGTACAAACTGCTGCTCCCCGGAAAAGGCGGCGGTGTATGTGGACTCACGTTTTCCGCATGTACGCCTTGTTCTCGAAAACTCGTGCACGTCGTATCAAGAGGTAGTGGCAGTGGCTGCGAAATTTAAGAAGGGAACTGTTTTGGTCGTTTTATTTTACTTTATTCCATACGGTGGTGTTTCCTCCCGTACTAAACTTGGCTGGTTAAAAGTGTCCGTCGGCAGTATCCCGGGTGTCCGATTTTAGTCGGAGGCGACTTTAACGCACCTCACCAGGATTGGGGGTACCCCACTTCGAGCCCTCGTGGCAGGCGTGTGCGGGACGCCTTCACGGATGCCCAATTTGTGCTGCTCAACCATCCTGGGGAGCAACACAGTCAGCGCGTCAAACTCGCAGTGCTTTCTATGCTCCAGACTTGACGCGGTGGTCGGGTCCGGGTGCTCCCTCCTGGTACTTGGAGCCAGACTGCTGGGGAAGTGATCACCACCCTATCATCATCGCCCTTCATATCTCACATTTCCGACCTTTACGCTACAAATGTTCTGTGATCAACTGGGTCAGTTTTCGCTCCTGTGTGGACAATCCTCCTTAGACTCTTTGCCAATCCTTGTTGAGCGCATACCAACAGCGCTCAACAGTGCTACAACTACCACCTGGACTAATGTTGGTCGACAGGCAGCAGATCTCTTCCTTCTTAACTTGTGGGCGGCACGCCGTCAAGCCGAGCTGGCTGCTACGCGAGACCCTTCTTCGTCGCAGGCACATACGCGATTGCACTATCTTACAGCTAAGGCACGCAAATATGAACGTGACCTCTCGACGGCATTTGCAAGAGTGGTGCGAACAATTTTCTGCAAAATTCTCGAATCCCTCTCTCTGGCGGACATTCCGTACAATGGAAGGCGGTTGCCGTTCGACTGACGCAGCGGCAACGTCATGCTTCGCGGCTTCGTGGCTAACTTTTCGCCAGATGATTTCGCCAAAGAAGCAGCGCGGACTTTCGCAAAATACGATGCTGTGCCTTCTTCAGTCGCTAGTTTAAATATGGCAGACATCCCAGCGCATGTATATCAAATGCCGTCTGATGCCGACATAGATGGAATTGCGCGTCCATTCTCTGTGCCTGAGTTGCTGGCTGCAATAGATGATGCGAAACGGAAAACAGCACCCTGCCTGGACAATATTCAGTACGAGGTGTACAAGAAACTGAGTAGTGCTGCACTCCTTCAACTACTAGACACCATAAACAAAGTTTGGCTGGATGGTGTCATGCCCGAGAGCTGGAAATCCGCTTTCGTGATTCCAATCCCGAAACCAGGAAATCTACGGACCTTGCGAACCTGCGACCTATCTCCTTAACTCCTACTCTGTGCAAGCAGGCGGAGAAAATGCTAGTCACATGATTGTCATGGTGGCCAGAGCAGCACGGTTTTTCTCACCCAGCACAAATCGGCATTCGTCCCTATATTGTTACAGAGGACGGGTTGACTGTCTTGGCATCTGCAGTTTTGTCATCTACCCGCAGCCGCAATGTGCGTACTGTTTTATCAATGGACGTTGAAAAGGCATATGACAACATCAGTAATGCAAGCATTCTGAACTCCATTGACATGCTTCATCTCCCTCTGAGAGTGCGTAGTTTTGTCGAATCATTTTTGGAAGGCAGAAAATTTGCAATACGCCTCAGCGGCGAAGCGGTTGGATCATTTGTTCTTCTCTGTACGTGCCCCAGGGGTGAGTATTGTCGCCGACGTTAATATTGCTTTCATCCCGCTTGCTGGGCGCTTACATGCCATCCGTGATATAAAATTTCTTCAGTACGCTGATGACATCACGGTGTGGAGTACTCACCAAGATCTCCATACTCAGGAGGCTGCCCTTCAATCCGCCTTGGACGTTACCTGTAATTACGCATCATCCATGGGACTTCAGCTATCCGTGCATAAAACATACACCTCAGTCGCCAACCGCTGGGGACGCCGTAAACTTGCTGGAATCCAATCTGTCTTTGTCTATCAGGCACCTCGCTACAGGGAAGTCCGAGTGTAAAAATCTTTGGCTTAATAATTCACCAATCAGGATCAGCGACTGCATGGCTTTCTGAGTCAAAAAGGCAAGCTATTCAGACTTTGTGTTTGATTACAAGAATTGCTCCTAAAAATGATGGCGCAGGCTCGCTCGTTGCACGGTAATTGGTGAGTGCAGTTCTGCAGACATGTATTGTTTATTAAGCCCAGTTTCAACATCTTACTAGAGCCCAATGGGATCGCCTTGAATCCGTGAACCGAGAGGCTATGAGGATTATTAAGTGCCTTCCACGCATCACACCGGTCATAGCTTTACAAGACAGTGCGCAGCTCAATACCATTGATGAGTTGGTGCAGCAGCGCCATGAAGCGCGCCGCCTTAAGGCCAGTCTATCGCACTCCACACATGCACTAAGGACTTATGCAACGTCACACTCCCTTCTTCAGCTCCCAACACCACTTCTACCCCTGTGGAAGTTTGTACAGCTCAGCGACAACAAGCCAGCAGATAATCACCGGCCAACATCTGCTAATTCGGCATCGTTGCTTCGCCAGAAATTTGAGGAACAAGATGATTGCCTGCCTGAAGGATTCATTGTTTTCTACGTAGACGCAAGCATACAAGACTGCAAAGCAACAACAGCTATATACTGCCCGTGCAAACCTGCCCTGAATCAAACGTCTTGGTTTCAGCTTACGGAACCCGCTTCTTCTTTTTGTGCTTAGCTCGTTGCAGTTCAAGAAGCACTCTGCTCCGTGGCCGACATGACTATGCTCCGGCGTCCCGAGTTGTCATCCGCACTGACGCCCTTCAAGTTGTCCGGTTGCTACGACGTGTTAGCCGCTGTCCAACGATATGCCAGGACATCCACCGGCTCGCGGCGCGCATCCCGCAGCCAGTACGTATTGAGTGGGTCCCACGGGATCTGCTGACCTATCAAAGCCAAGCAGATTTAGTGACTCGCTTTGCGAATACAAACTCATCACCGCCTCGGCTCCTTCATTTGGGCAATTTTCCCAGCTTTCAAAAAGAAAAGAACTTCTCCGGCGCCGCACACGTGCTCTCATCCCTCCGTATGCGGTAACCCTCCCCCGCTGTCTTACCCGTGCAGAGGAGGTTGCGCTTAGGAGGATCCGGGTCGAGGTTGCCCTCACACCAGCCGTCACTCGAAGTGGCCTCAGTACCGATATTTGTTTCCTCGGCCAGGGTGTCCGATATGTAAACACGAGGACATTGAAGACGACATTCATCACATGCTGTGGGACTGCCCAGCTCTCAAGCCTTCAAGGATCCGGCATCTGATGGTAGCAGGTCTTTCACCAAGCAACCCTGCTTCATACATTGCTTCATACGTACCATCATTCTCTACTGGACTTCATCAAATGAGCTAACCTTTTTCCATTCATTTAATCTCGACTACATCATTCATCACACCTTCATCCATCATTGATGCCCCGGGGCAATAAATTTCGCTTAAAAACCTTGCCGCCCTTATCCAGGGCCACATGGCGACAAATACAGCCGGCCGCCTTTATTACACCCTTCCGTCTCTCATGCTTTCCCCCGCTTTTCCTCCTCATTGTAACACCTGTGGCATGCCCAGATCGACACTTTTGCACTACCTTTGGGAACGACCTTCCCCAGAGGCAGTACCCCCTATCCCCAATCCCAGTCATCTTTCCTGAGAGGCTGCTTCCTCTACCTTTGGAAGCTCAGCCCGCCGGCGAGAAATGGCTGGTTATGTCAGGGTTTATGTGAAGCACAAGCCCGTGGACTCCTGGACCAGTTGAGGACCACCCTGGAAGATTTTTTATCGTCTAATAAAAGTTGTTTCCATCCATCCATCAGCTTGATTAAATGCATTCTTATTGCCGGCGACACGCTGTCACTTTCTCGTGCCTAATACCACTCGACCACAGAACAAGAGCAGAGTAACACGCCTCCCTTTCATTTCTCGTGCGGTCTACTTCCGAAACTTTCGCAGCGGTGCACCTGATGTTTGAAGCGAAGTATAGGAGCACCACCTCCTCATCAAAAAAGAGCTCTTCGGAAAGGAAGGTTTAAGAGCTGCCCAAGAAGACGACCCATGACGGAAATAGTTTGGCGACGGCGTTCTGACGCAATAGGCTCACAGTGATTGCGCTAGATAACAAATGCAGCAGCTACTATCAGCAGACGCACAACGTTGCCGGGAGGGCAACGCTTTACTCGCAAAAAAAATATTGACGATAGTTAACCCTTGTCGAAAGCAAAAAGCTGCATCTCCCTGGCTACATTTGTTGACGAGCAACTGGCGGTTTCCATAGACAGCCATACTGACACACACAGTATTAGGCATTTTTTTTATTAAAGCGAATACTTTACTAGGCTATGTCGGTTGTTTCTGGTCATCAAAACGCGACCACAGCTATTGTGGGGTTGAGACAGATACTGCGCATTAACTTTCCCCCAAAACTAATTTTCAATTTAATTTTATTCTGGGAAACTAAAAAAACATAACTTCCAGAAAAGAGTTGTAATAAAGCAGAATGATATGAGGATGCGGTGCAAAAAATTTCGTGTTGATCTGATGAATACTTATCCAAATAGATCAAAAAATGTGCGAAAAGTGTCCGTGGACAGCAAAAGTGGAGCCGGATTTGGAATGCCGGAAATTTAGTACCACGTGATCGGAAGCGTTGAATTTGGAAGTTTGGAACGAAACGTGGTGGGAATTAGACGAATTGCACAGATTCTCTGGCAAGTAGAGCTACTACAGGCAAACAGGAGCAAAGAGAGGCAAAGAAGAGCAAATACAGGCGACGATCGTGCCGAGGAGGCGTCAAAGCTTTCGCATTACTCGACTGCGGGTTACCGCAGTGATCTAGAATTTTTTTATTAAGTATCTTGATTTCTTCTATACGACATTAAAGGCGCTCACACAAGACAGTGTATATTTAATATAGCTTCGGTAATATTTACAAGTGTATTAGTGCTCGATCTATGCGGAGTTATTGAACAAAATCCGGTTCCAAACGACGCGCCAACCCTGCAGATATTTTCTGGAAGCCAAATTGAGAAAGCAATTGCTTGTGTAGAGGGGGAGGAAATGGTGCAATGTGAGACAGACGTCATTTCCTTTTATTTACACCAACTTTCACCATCCTTCCCGCCGCGGTGGCTCAGTAGTTAGGGCGCTCGGCTACTGATCCGGAGTTCCCGGGTTCGAACCCGACCGCCGCGACTGCGTTTTATGGAGGCAAAACGCTAATGCGCCCGCGTGCTGTGCGATGTCAGTGCACGTTAAAGGAGCCTAGGTGGTCTAAATTTCCGGAGCCCTTTGCTACGGCGTCTCTCATAGCCTGAGTCGATTTGAGACGTTAAACCCCCCAAGACCATAAAGCAAACCCTGACAAAAAAAGAAAAAAAAACTAGTCTGCACGCGCCTTATGACGCGGAGGGGTGGTTTAACAATGCCGCAAAGGTGCCTGAAGGCACCCAGCATGACCGACTGAACCAAGTAGTGCCTCTCAAGCAGAGGAAGGTCAAATGTCTGCACCCTCCGAAAACGCGCTGCAGTGCCCTCTACCACCGAAGACCACATACCATCCCATATTCCACATACCATCCCCATCCCATATATATAGCTCTCCGAGCCTCCTCCGGTGTACTTGGGCGTGACGCAGGGCTCTGTGTTAATACCATTTCTGGTTAATGTGGCCATGTCTGTGGTGCCGGCTTCCCTCCCCACGAGCGGCCGACACCATGTGTACATGTTCATATATGCAGACGGCATAGCTCTGTGGTGCCGGGGACCACCGGGCGAGGCGATCCACGTGCGGGGGTGCCTTCAGAGAGCTCTGACCGCAATCGACGCCAGCTTTCGCGGCGTTAGTCTGTCGCTGAGCGCGGAAAAATCGGTGGCCATCACCGCACGGTGGCCAAGTGGTTGAGCATACGGTTCGCCTGCGGGAGGTGCAGGGTTTGATCCCCAGTGCCGCCGGGTACCCACCGGTGATACAATGGGTACAAGCTTTCCCCTGGCCTGGTGCTCGACAAATTAGGGTGAAGTACTTGGGAAATGGGTCTTCGAACCCACCTGGAGAAGTCGAAACTACCTTGCGTCATGGCGCTCTTTGGCCGTAGATGCCCTTGCGCCCTAAAAAGCCGATAATCCTAAATCCGCAGGTGGTCGAAATTATTCCGGAGCCCTCCACTACGGCACCTATTCTTCCTTTCTTCTTTCACTCCCTCCTTTATCCCTTCCCTTACGGCGCGGTTCAGGTGTCCAAAGATATATGCGACAGATACTGCGCCATTTCCTTTCCCCAAAAAACCAATTATTATTATTATTAGTATTATTATAATCCGTGGCCATGGCCTGCGTTTCGCGACTGCGCGCTCACCTTGCGCCACTGTCACTGGACGGTACTCCGATTCTTTGGCGTAAGTCGGTGCGGTACCTTGGCCTGGACATCGACTGCCGCTTTTCCATCCTGCGGCGACCAAGGCCTGTCTGCAGATGAAGAGGATCGCCGCCGTACACAAGCTCACCGCTCGAGGCCAGGGCATCTCCCAGCAAGCCGCGCAGCGGCTATACAATGCCGTAGTTTTGAATGCGATGCTCTAAGCGTTGCCACCCGTCACGGTGGGCAAGCCGTGCTGGAAGAAGCTCGAGCTGCAGCACCGCAAGTCCCTGCGCGTGTGCCTCGGTGTGTCCAAAATCTCGCAGTGCGCCGCAACGTTGGCCGAGGCCCGAGCGTGGCCACTTGAGCTCCGAGCAGCGGGCAGGGCGCTGAATCCCATATACCGGCTTCACCGCGCACCGAACGGCGGCTCGCTGCTTCAGCGTATGGGCTCGCACTCGCGCTCACGAATGGGCGCGGCGCTGCTCGAGTACGAGCAATTGACTCAACGCCCACACCCCTACGGCTTCTGCGCGCCCTGGCCCGCTGCCTCGGAGGTACAGCGAGAGATCGTCGGCATCACGGGAAAGCGGAGCACACACTCTGTGCTGTCCAACAGCTGGCCAGACCCGTCATACACGAGGAGCTTCAGAACCATCTGCTCGTGTACAGTGATGGCTCAGTGGTCGGTGACAGTCGCTCCCTCGCAGCGGCGGCTACCATTCCCACCATGCGTCTGCACAACCAGACACACGCCACCTTCCTGGCCTCCTTCACCACGGCGGAGTTGATCGGGATCCAGCTGGGATTGGACCTGCTGCTCCCCATCGTCCCTCCACCAACGCGGAGTGCTCTCCTATGCGACTCCCGCACCGCCCTCAGCCGCCTGCAGTGCGACGGAGGCGGTACCACACTGGCGCGCGACATTCGCTCACGCATCGAGCGCCTCGCGCACAAAGGGGTGCACAGTGCGTGCCAGGTCATTGCGGCATCGCTGGCAACGAGGAGGCCGACGAACTCGCGTCCGCCGCACACCAACTATTTGCCCCTTGCGCTGGAGGACGTGCGTGCCGCCATCCAGAAACATCTCCGACGGCAGCACCCCGACCGACACATCGCCAAAGGTGAGCGCATCGCCAGCATCACCGGCTGTTTCGCAGTTACGCAACGTGCAACGATCCTCCGCGCGCGCATTGGCTTCGTGTGGCCCGGAGAACGACGGGAGCGTCTCGGAATGGCGACGAGAGCTGTGTGTGACGGATGCGGTGCAGTGGAAATAGTGGAGAACCTGCTCCTTCGCTGTGCCGCGTTCGCCGATGCTCGTCGCGATATGTTTGCGGCCTATTGGGTACTGAGCATACTACCAGACTCCCGCAAGACGGTACTGTGGCCGCAGGACAGTGCGCGTACCCGTGAGTGAACCTTGGTGAGCCTCTGTGCATTCCTCGAACATACGTACTTGACGTCCCGTCTGTTCTCCACCTGGTATTTACATGAGTGACCGAACGCTCCACGTGTGCTACCTTAGGCGATTAACAACTGGACGCCCCACTTAAGTTGTAGACGCTTAAAAAAAGGTGTAAGATAGGGGTAGGGAAGGGGTAACTTCGAATTTTACCCCTTCTCGGCAGACATGGAAGAACTTTGCACCCTTGAAATACCTGCTGCGAGATGTTTAGTCTGTTTCGTGAAAGTTGCACCTTTTTATTCTTTTTTGTCAGTGTTGAGAACTGTGCTTCGTTTTTTATGCCAGATATGGCGGAAAAATGTTTCCCGGGATTTCTCCCAGAGGGCACTTTGGCTTTAGTGACTGAAATGTTGAAGGCGAAAGGAATACTGCATCATTGTTTACACCTGCTAAATATTTCCATGCTAGCGGGGTTTTTTTGTACTGAAAAACGCAGTTTTCTTTTTTCTTAAAACGTAAACTGTGAACCGCGGCACTTCTTGTTTATCAAAAAGACATATTTTTTCTATCTGGAAGTATGAGCACGATATCTTATAAAAAGAAGAAGCTTTTTATGGAAGTTTTGCTGTTTATATCCTCACACAATTGCTGATCATAGCTTGAACGGATGAAGCTTTTTGTATTTCCTCATTTCTCAAATACGAGGTTGCACATTATTTTTCTTACAGCTTTAAGATGGTGCCGTGACCAACATTGTTTGTAAAGCACGTCGGATGAGGGCAGTTGTATGAACGCGTCCTTGAAGCAAGTTGTTCTAAAGGGGCCCTGAAACACATTTTCAGTGCATTGTTTTGCCTGTTGGTCGCATAGAATGAGTTATAATGATGCTATTAGCATCGCTCGCCCTGCGTATACTGCGGCTTTTCTTATTTTAATTAGCTCGCGAAAACAAATTCGTGGCGCTGATGGTGTCACCATACAGTGGCGGTTTTTAGCAGCGGATAAGACATCACTTAGTGGGAGTTTGATGATTGGACAAACAGTAAATATACTACAAATTGTGTTAATAACTAGAGATACGTTTTGTCAAATTTTTGTGTTTTATATTACATTAATAAAACTAACTTGTTTTCCCTCGATAAAAGCATTGTAAAGCAAGTAAAACAAAAAGACATTACCAAAGGCTCCGGCTACATTTTGCATCCAAGGACTTAGCGCCTCTCTGTAAACATCCTACGACCTATCGCTCAACACTTATCGCTACTCTCTATGTATCTGAGAGCGGCTTTGCGGAATCGATCCGATTGAGCCATTGAACTCTATAAGCGTTCGTTTCGTTCCCAAGGAAGGATGCGTTCGTTTCACATTTAGCAGGGAGCGCGCATCGTCAGCTTGTGGAGGATTACCGGGCGGCGGCGCCAGATGGCGCCACGTTCCCGTCAATAGCGCGCGCTCCTTGCTCACCGTGACCAACCAGCGCGCTAGGAGCGACGGGCGATGGTTGGCAGAAAGCAGTAGCGGTACGCGCTACGCTCAATGTGTCCCATATATTGCGCAGGCTGCCACACCGTCACAGTATCTCGCGCTCAAGTTCGGAACCCTAAGTAAAGGAACGTCACTGATCAGTGTTCCCTTCTGCGCCATCGACGTGACGATGAAGCATCGCTGGGTCAGCTGGGCGTTCGCATGGTTGTTGTAACCATGGAAACGGCACCGCCAGCCTTGGCACGAACGAGTTACAAAGAATAGGCAACCATGGAGAGAAAAGTTCCGCCACATGTCCAGATATGCTGTTTTTATTGGTCGCACTAAGTGTCGGCATTGGGAGACTGAAATGGGAATGGGAAGCTGCGCGAAAATCGAGTTGAGGGCAGCATTTTGTTTGCTTGGATTTTGAAATTTCTTTATTGAATAACTCTCGTTCCTATGCATCGATTCTCGTAATTCTTTTTTAGTCAGCATCTGTGGGACATAAAGAATCTATCTGAAGTGTAACCGGCGTCCGTTCAAGCGGTGTTTCGCAGCCCCTTTAATTGTGTCTCCGACTGGTCGCTCCCGCGATCCGGTTAGGATCTGGCAGAGTGGGAGCAGCTCTTGCTCCGAGCGCATAGCGAGACTGGTCAAGCCGAATGGTCTGCGAATTCTTAGAGCGGAAGCGGAGGAGGCAGAAGGGGCCGTCACTTCCGGAATCCTGACGCGGCACCGCTGGTGTCAAGAGTAGCTGCACGTGGTCGCACACAGTCTGCATCGCAGTCACCGCTTCTGCTTCACGTGTACCTGTCGCTACTTCGGCTGTCAGTGTCCGGCAAAAATGAGCGCCCCATGGGACCATTCTGGGTATACCTCACCAGCCGAAGTCGTGTTGACTACCATGATCGACGGTAAGTCAGGCCTTAGTTGTCTTCCGGACGAACAACGCGCTTTCACGCCTTTTCAGAGCGGCGTAGTTTTGAGGGCTGTGGAAGTTTCTAGAGACGTACGACGCCGAAAGCAGCATTGTGGTTTTGTCCTAATATCTTGCGCGTTGGCGTGCGATTGCTAGTGTAAAAAAAATGGACAAAAACTTTTGCTGTGGTGTGACTGTTTCCAACTTTGCGTTTTTTCTTTCCCTCGTGCTCCGTGCGTACGCACTGCACATTTTGTACCAGCTGACGGAGGACGCTTGTGCATGTCTATTCCTTGCCTTACCATCTCCAGACAAATTTTAGTGCAATCTGCCTGCCCAGGAATGAATAATGGTCTTTGGACGGCCGTTGGAATAAGCCTTCACCAATAACACTACTGGCGCGGCAGATAATTTATTTTCACTTGGCCAGCAGAAATGCGTAATCAACGTATGAAGCCCGTGTTCATAACACCCGTGTCAACTGCATGTCTAGCATCCTGCACTTACCTCGCATGTCGCTACACAGCACACTCCCTGGGATTTCAGCAGTGTGTGTCTGCGTGAAGCCTCTGAGTAAAAAGCGTAACTGGGTCGGTGGACACCTGAATTGCTCTGCGAGTAAACGGTGACGTCCATCTACAAAACTGGGGCAGTTATGCGCCTTTCCTTTTCTCAAAAACAGCGGAAAGTTTAGACCCCTTTCATTCTGAGGAAAGAAAGGTCGTATAACTGGTTATCTGGGTCAGTGTGCACCTAAAAAAAATAACGTGTTTTCGCGCAATCTTTAGGGCTTAGCAATGCTAAACCGCCATTCATTTTTTCTATTTTCATGTTTTCTCTACGCAGAGGAGGAAGACCATACAATGCCTGAAGTTATGGACTCTTCAAAGAAGCCGAACGAAACTGTGGTGTCGATTGGTTAGTTCAGATACTAGACTTTCCTGAATGCATGTTAATACCATAGCAATTCAGATGCAGTTGGCAAACCTGAGTTAGCTACCCTGCATGCATCAAATCAATTCGTCTTTCTGCCACTGTTATGCTTTAATGGTGAAGCTGCATGCTTATTTTTATATACCCAACAAGAGGATGCCTTCATTTGACCTGGTGTGGTGAATATGCCTGAAAAAAAAATGAATATAGAGAGCATGTATGCAATAATATATACCTGTTTGGTCATGCTTGAAAGTTACACCTAGAGTTAAACAACATACATAAAAAAGGTCTTAATAAAGATAAATCTCCAGGTATTATGTATATTTAAACCAAGTAAACAAAACTCAAACCTAATTGTGAGACTTTGAATTCAAAAATGCCTAGAGAAGCTTGTTTCACCTATTTCTTTTCCAACCCAGCTTCATGGGATGAACGGCAAACGAAGCTGCTTCTGGACTACTATGCACGCTATGCCAGAGACGTGGGCCCACTCAAGAAATTTCGCAGTAAGCGAGCTATGCTCGAGCAAATTGCCTGCGATATGTTCGGCATTCTCGGCATTCACCGCACTGCTGTGCAGTGCAAAACACGCTTGAAGACTGTGTCAAAGCGGAAGAGGAACGAAGAGAAGAACAACAATACATCAGGAAATTCCCGGTGCTTCGTGGAATATGAGCAAGAGTTCGATGCCATAAAGGCTATAGATGACAGCTTGGAGCCGGAAGTCTTGCGCGGTGTGGACACCGTGAGGTATAAGAAAGCGTCGGCTCGTAAAGCGAGTCCTCGACTATCAACCAGCGCAGACGTCCAGGAAAACTCAGAGTTCAGTGGTGATACCCTGTCTTTGATATCATCAGGGGGAGACTGTTCATTCGAAGCCGGTACAGATTCGCAGGACGAAGAGCCCAAGAAAAAAAGAGCCGACAGAAGGTTGCGCCCAAGTAACTCTAGAATGCAGCACAGGCATTTGTTCTGTGACGATCTGAACAAACTGCACAGCGAGAAAGAGAAAAAAGGAAGATAGAGAACAAAGGAAGGAGCAAAGGCATCGGGAGCTGCTAAAAGCTCATTCCGAGCATAGGGCACTTTTAAAAACTCTACCAGAAAAGGAGTAGCATCCAGAAATTGGTTTCAGGTGTACAGCCCTTGTCAAAAGAATATACCCCAAGGGGTTTCTTTTTAAGCTATTTAGTTGGGCTCCCTAGCGCATCTAGCAGTCCGAAGCTTGGGAGGACTGAGGACGTGAAGCCATACCTTTTTCGAGAGGTTATGGTCACTGACGATGCATACAGGAGGCCTCACAAGGAAACCCCCTTGGGCCGAATACTTTTGACGGGAGGTACATCTCCCGTCGAAACTGATTCCAATTTATTTACACAACACTTTTTCTAGCGTGCAATGAATGCGTGCTCTGATCTCATTTTTCATACAATCGAAGCATGTCATTTGTAAAACGCTTTGACAAGTAGTAGTAGTAAATTGTTTATTAAAATAATAATAAAAAGGAAGGAAAAGATTTTTGCTAGCCCCGGCATCTGCCATCATTACTAAAGCACCCAAGCTGGGGCAGCGGAAGTAAAGGATAGCAGGCCGAATGGAGAAATGAAATGAAAGAGGTGAGGAGACAGGAAGAGAGGACAAGGAGAGACGTAGTATACACAAAAACTATTTATACAATAATATGTACAGGTTGCATGCGTGGTGAGTTCATGATGAAGCAAATTTGACAAGAAGAAATGCATTTGATGTGCAATAAAAGTTTTTACAACAAAAACTTGACCTCTGTGAATGCAGCTTAGAGGTTATCGGCCAAAGAATTTCTCTTCAATACGCCCAGTCGGCGAAGAGCGCCTTCGCTTTCGGACACAGGCTGTCGACTTGCCCTTAACTCTGCTAGGCTGAGCCTGTTGTGAAGGGCAGCATCAATTCTTCTTTCTTTTCTTTCATCATCTGTCAGCAAATCATTGACGTCAATGTCACCTCCATCCAAGCAAATGTTATGGAGCACACAGCATGCTACGACGAAATTTGTTATTTTGTCTACAGTCGTAAACACGACGTAGAGAAGCTGCCGAAACCTTTGCTTCAGCATTCCAAAAGCATTTTCAATGATCACCCTTGTAGTTGCATGGCACTGGTTGTAATTAATTTTGGCTGCTGTCATTGGCCTGTAGTGCATGAATGGTGTCAACAAGTGCTGTCTAATGTGATAAGCGGCATCACCTAAAATGTGGAACGTGTTGACTTCGCACAGTGTAGGCATGTCTTCGAGCACTGGAGACAGCCTCAACACTCGTGCATCATGCACTTTGCTTGGTGGCCCGGTGAACACATCCATAAATCTTCCTCTTGCATCGCATATTCCTTGCATAGTTATTGACACCTGATTATGTCTATTTATGTAAGTACACCTGATCTTGTTGCTAGGGCACCGTATTGGTATGTAGGTTCCATCAATACATCCAATGACATTTGAAAGCCTGCAAGCTGGAAAAGACGAGACAGTCGCAGTTATAATGGGAAAGCCAGGACCTGCTCCGTGGTTGGTCAGTGAAACTGCTCAAGCAAGGTGGTATAACTCTGCGGCAAATGGGGGAATTTAGTTACATGACAGCAGTGTGCAAGCTTAGGCAAAACCAACCGGTAACTAGTTTTTGCTTCCGAGCATTGTCTATTTGCCTCAGTTTTACATGTAAGAAAGGAGCATTCGTCAGCATGCTTAAGTCAAAAGCTAGAAAATTTAATGCATAAAATGCTGCAACATTTAAAAATATGCATTGTTTACACTGCATTAAGCCCAAGGATCATGGACATGTCATTGGTGAAATCAGTTATTCAAAGTTAACAGTAGGCTAAGAGGGATTTAAACACTCACTTTCCGGAAATATTCGGCCAACGAGTCCTTATCTGATGAAAAGTGAATCACATTCGGAGCTATCTGGCACAGAAAATCAAGGACCCTATTTATGACCACTAGCTGGGTTGACTCTGCCATGTTGAAGAGGACAGAACACTCTCGCATCGATGCCTTTTTGGCAGCATACCTGTTAAATACAGTAATTATGATTTACCAAACGAACAGTCACTATCAAACACTCTTGCAGTTACAAGATGAATAGAAACCATGATAAGTTAGTAGAGCTATTCTGAGCAAGCCTTGCTACTTTCATCCAGTCTTAAAAGATTTGTTCATAGCATGCCCTTCTGTGCCAAATAAAAACATGCTGGGATCTAATAAGAGGTATCATCGATTTCTTTTCCTCAGCACTGTTTTCAAGCGCATACAAAACAATGATTTAATAGAAGTAACCAAGACTCAATTTTAGAACGCGTGTTGCAGAAAAAAAAGAAGTGGGAATATGCTGAGGGAGCTCTGAGCTTTGGTCAAGTTACCGTTCCTTCGGGCCGTTTTTACTCAACAGCCACCTCTTTAATGAAAATACTCTATTATTACTATATTATAATTAAATAAATATTCAACTGGAAGAAACTATAGCAAACATGAGTACGACATGAAAACATTAGTGAGGTTGCATATCTTGTTTTGCATCCACAAACAGCCACGCAGCTCAGAAAAATTTTTCATCTATCACGCGCATTATTCGCATCCCCACCTAACGTTTCTCATTTTCTTGGTGCTTAAAACGAAGCTCACCAGACAAAGGAAAAAATGTGTTCCTCCGGTGTCTTTGCCGGAGAACTGCCGTGGTGTCTATTCGACGGGAACCATTCAGACTCCTCGAACTTCGCAATGAGGTCATAGCATGCCTGGCGTCTCAGGCGGAAATTCTTGCGGAACTGTAAAACATCATTACTCATCGGACCATACTCGCGCATAAACACTTACCTCTTCTCCGGGGTAGTGTTGCACCACTGTGCAGACATAGTCAGCAACCTTCGGCACACACTGTGGCTCGCTGAAGATTTCTTTAAACATCGCCTTGTAGACAGCACTGTCGTCCTCGTCTTAGCTGCTGCTGCTGGAATCGCTGTTGTCATGTGCTAGATGTGACAGCAACACAGACGGCATTCAAAGCGTAGTTAACCAGCACCTCTTGGACATTTTTTGTTTCACACAGCGCTACCCACGCAAAACACAACTCGGCAAGGACGCTACCGCTGCGTGACTACACTAAAAGCCGACACTTTCTTCTGCCTACGAGTAGGGGACGCCGCAGTTAACTCACACCGCTTTCGCAACGTAGCGGAAGTGGCTCTGTCACGTGAACACATCTCGGAGCCGCTCCGACTTTTTTCTCGGAGCGCCTCAGAGCGCTCTGAGCTGGAGGCGAGACCTCAGAAAGAACCAGCCGAATGTAGTCAGAGCGGCCGGTTTCGACCAGCCGAATGTGCGGTCGCCTCTCAGAGCGCTCTAGAGCGATCTAAAGCGACCAGTAGAAGACACCATTCGGTGAGCACCCTCAGCGATGTAAAGCTGGGCCCTCGCGGTAGTACGAGGGACACGTTTACACTCCGACGTAAAGCGCGCGCGAGGCACGCGACGTCACGTTGGCCACAGCGAGACCCTCTACACTCCAACGGCACTTGACCGCCGACGCGTTCGGCGACTCCGGCGGCTACGGCGCACCCCGACTACACCAGCGGCAACTTGGAGCATTTGTCGATTCCGCTCCGAGCCCGTTAGCCGCCGCCGGCCCGGCCAGACCGGTTTCGCCTCTCGTCGGGACGGCGTATTCCCATTTTCCAAAACTGATGGGAACCATCTTGAGTTCAGGTTTGCACAGATAAAGGTGAATACCACTCTCCATTTCTGAAAAGATTAAAATGGTGGGCGACTGACTTAACTTTCTTCACGCTAACCCCGGTTGTAGGTAGAGCACGAAGTGAAAACCAGTGTGTGAACGAGTGTGTTTGTCGAAAAGCAGCTTCTTGCAAGTCAGTTTTTCTGGAATTTTGAAAGTTGAAACCGATAGTTCTCCTTCACAGACAGCCTTTTAATTTCCTGCTCTGCCGACAGAGAGAAGGTGAGTCAATCGCCTTCCACTATATTTTTTTTATAAAAGAAGAGAGTTATGCCCCTTAATCGCAATGAACCTGGAACCCCACAGGTTACCATCAACTTTCGGGATCGAGTGTAAAGGGCAGCGGCCGAAGGGTGCTATGGTGCACCATTGTACCTGTCTCGACCTGTTCTTCGCGTTCGCAGCTATGCCCTGCGCACAAAAGGAGAGAGAGCGAGTATTTATTGTGGATAAGCTAAAGACCGCTGGTACAGGAGGCGAACAGGAGGAAGAGGCGAGTGAGTAGAAATTTTGGACTTACTGGAACTTTTGGCTATTCATTGTGTCCTTTCAACATCTACCCTCTCATACAGGTAAGAAAGCATCTTCGCTCTTCCTTTTCGAACAAGAATGCGGAAATGAGAACAAGTGTTTTCGTTTGAAAAACATGTACTATATTGCAGAGGGTGCTACTATTCTGCAAGTTGTCAACTGACCCCTTGCGGATACCAGTAAGTCATCTTTTCCGGAAAGCTTGTTTTCCAACTAAATGGTCTCGAACCCAAACGACACCTCAAATTCTGCTTGAGAAGGAAATCTCCGGATCGTGGCGCGCTGTCTGCAGCAGAGGCAAGGAAAGAAGAAGAGGTCTTCGTCGCCGTTCCCTGGTGTGGGTTGTTCATAGTTCGGGCTACAAGTGCAGTGGGGTGAATGGAGGAAGTTGGAGCGCCGGTTGTCAAAGCGCAGGTGCGATGAATTTTAGCGCCATTTACAAAAAGCAGCCCAGCCAGCAATATTGCGGTACATGGAAACGTGTATAGCAAGAAGAAAAAGAAAAAGAAGGGCTTTAGGAGTAGACCAAAATCATGAATGAGAAGAGCACCCTTCCTTGCTTCTGAAAAACACCTCTCTTATTGCTGACATGCTGACTTGGAATGCCCTTGGAATGCAGCCCTTTTCGAATGTGCTGCTTTTATGGAAGCTCCTCGCCCGATCTTTTCACACTGCACTCCTTTCTGGGCGTGAGAGGCGAGTTGGTACCTGCTTAATGGCTCTGTCCTGTGCCTCGCTGCATGTTTCATTAGCTTGCAGTTACTACATCCGTAGCATTCTTCATAATACAGTTTTCACCAACGTACTAGCGGCCGCGCCCTCTGGGACTAGATTATGGCAGTAAAAGGCAATACGTTTTCCGTAATCCGCTTATCGCTAACCTTTTTCTGCGTACGCAGCGGAAGGTAGAATGTGCGACCGAAAATGACTCCCGTGACGTCACGGCTTTGTTAGAAAAAACAAAAAAGGCTATTTTTCAAATGTAATTAATTGCTTTCGGTCTTGTTAACACCTGTATTCTTGTATCGATTATTTTAACTAACATTGAAGCATATTTCCTTGCTTTTCATAATCTCGTCCAACTGATGTCATGCGAAACCACTTTACAAGGAACTACATCACGAGAGCATCACCAACACATTGAGATGCTGTTCAACAGTATCAAAACGTTAGTTCAACAGAGCTGGCCCTCGTTGCTGAAACTGCTTTATTTTCATAAAAGTGGTTGCTGTCCATCGCGTTTGCGAGATGCCTTCAGAGCGATGGATTCGGATAAGAGCCGGAGATAGAGCTCAATCGTGACAGTTTGAGTAGACTGCGATTAGCTGGAGACATAACTCAGGGTCTAGAGAGGAATGACCCATGGTTGAACGCCCGTATAAGCACTCAACACAGAAGGTTCGGAGCGAAACTAGATGAGAATAAAACTTATTATTAACTGGCCGCGAACTACAGAATAGTTCTCACGCAATACACGGCCACAGGTCCGGACCACAGGGGTGAAATCGCTAGGAAAATATGAATGAGTGAGCTGGAGAGAACTGACAGGCACTCTAAGGTTATGTCCAGACCTCGAAGCAAATCTTGCCACACATCGATCAAAAACTTCGACGTTAACGAGAAGGCTTCAAGTTAAATTGTGGAAAACAAAGATGTCCATCTGAGTTTTTTGAATGACGCGGCAATCAGCACACCTTTACCAGATATATAGTATCCGCTATGCATACTTGAAGGTTCTGAACAACGACATGCAGTTAGAACAGCCAAGCATTTTTTTTAGCACCCCAGCGTAAAACCTTCACTCCGAGAACGCTTTGTGGTTCGCCCCGAGTAATATTGGTGCACTCTTCTGAAGCAAGGCAGCCGAATTCGAGACGGGCTCCCTATGCACCATTATATCATGTTCAAACACGCACGGACCGTTTCCAGTAATGGCAGTGTTATTACGTGCAAGACCGTGGGTGCGTTCTTTAACTGCGTAATATTTCGGGCGGATGTTTTTGTATTTAAAATAGTGTTTTCAACATCAGTTTTTTAATCCTCACGTGCATTCTGCCAGCTTAAGCACAAGCCATCAAATAGCATGGAATCAATTTTAACGCAGCAGCATCTCTGCGAACTTCGGCACACGCAACCAGCTTCCAGGCGCCCTCTGCAATATGGTGGACGATAACTAGTTTCACATAAAAGAAATCGGAAACCTTTTTTAGCAACGTTGAGCCAGGCCGTAACGTGGTACTATTTTAAATTATACATTTCAGGGCACTTAAAAATGATGAGCACTTTTCTACACCTATTTTTATTTCGCAGATATAAAGTAATATCCGAAAAATGGCAATATTTATGCCCTTTCCTTGACGCTGGTATCTATTGGCCGGAGCACGCTGTGAACATCGTAGGCTAATGGCGTAAAGCTGAAGCAGTTAGTGGCGCAGATTTGTAGTTTTCCCGTGGTGGAACGTTAAAAGCCAGTTCGGACTGTGGCTTTGCGGCGTCAGTAAGTTCCAGAAGTATACCTTGTACATCGTTTCATCGAATGACATATATGTCATAGAATTCGGATATCGGACCGAATTTCATTTACTGAAACGATCGCAATTACACCAAATAAATCTATTTGCTACTTTTGTCACGAAACACAGAGCGGTGGCAGGTATCCTAAGCCAAGTTAGATTATCCAAACTAACGGCAGGCTTATATGCGAAATAAACTTAAAAACTAACTGAAGTTAGACTCGAGCTAGATAGAAAGGACTTAGAATCTAGCTGGCTTCCACGCAGTTTCACTCCCCAACGTGATAAGTGCATATAAGCGTTGCGTTATTTGCTTTACAACCTCGGACCCCTTATGGCACCGCAATTGAACTGCAGTTGTTGCAGTTGCGTTTTACCTGTGTTTCTCGTTTTCTGGTCCATGTTCCTTTTGTGTATGTATGCTCTGTACATATGTGTTTCGAAGGCGGAGGGGGGGGGGGGGGGGAGTGTGCATTCGTTTTGCAATAAGAATTAAATTGTCGCTGAAATTTTCGTTCACTGTAATTCCTCACATGACATCGAGACGGCGCTTTCCTAGAAGTAGTACCGAGCCACCAGCGTCGCTCAATTGTTCAAAAACAACATAAGCAGCTCAGCGTTGCACAGAGGCAAAGCTTGAAGGAAATCAAGGTAAAAGTCGGAGGAAGAGTGATTAAATAATAGAGGAGGTAGCCCATCGCAGCGGCGCCGCGCTAGGACCGAAATAGTCCGCTTTCAGCACCGAAATAAAGAGAATGATGGAGAGTGAGATTTTGAGAAGAAAACGGAAATACAAAGTGAGCACTGGAAGCTCTAGGAACCAGTTGTGGAGAGCCATCCTGGTCTTGATTATTTTGTTGCGCTCGTCAAAAAAAAATTCTTTTGGGCTATTTTCCTGATGCATGCCATTTTCACATTTGGCTGCATTTCGGCTACTTTTTCACTCTCTTTGGCGTTTAGTGCTCGGTCCCA
>JARKHS020036496.1:0-42844 GCA_030143305.2 Amblyomma americanum | reverse complement strand
TCTTCCATTGCTTGAAGGATGATAACGGTGCTGTGTACATAAACTGTATGCCGTTTAGTTTTAGAAATTCCTGAAATTCCTTGCTTGAGAAAGCATTCCCATTTTCAGACACTATAAGGTCCGGTAGACCGTACGATGCGAACATTCTCGCAACTTTTCGATCACTGAAGAGGACTGAAGAGATGGCATTATCTCGATCTCAGCCGAGTTGGAAAACGCATCCACTGCCACAAGAAAACAAATGCTTTTGACTGGCCCCGCAAAATTGATAGGAACCCTGCTCCAAGGTCTTTCGGATTTCGTCCAGAAATGTACAGGCGTCTTGGGATCACTTGGACTGTTCTCTTGACATTGTTTGCAGTGCCGAACGAAATCTTCAATCTGCGCGTCAATTCTGGGCCACCAAACATGGGACCTCGCGAGAGCTTTCATGGCCGTAATTCCTGGATGACTTGCATGTAGCATGCCAAAAATTCGCTTCTGTAGTCGTTCCGGTAGCACTAAGTCACTGGGGCCATTGCCTCTAGCAGAAGGACGTCGCCCGGCGCCTCGGTTTCACCTCGCGTCTCCTTTGCTGGTAATATGCTTAAACAGTCAGCATTGGCATGCTCTTGCGTTTTCCTATAGTCAAGGTGGTAATCATAAACCGACAGCATTAACGTCCAACGGAGCATGCGTTGTGACAATACAGCTGGAATTTGCTTATCTTGTCGAAATATGCCGAGCAGCGGTTTTTGATCTGTGAGAATAAAGAACTTTCTTGCTCACAGATACTGATGGAAATGACGAACGCCAAAAACGATGGCTAAAGCCTCTCGATCTATCCGGGCAAACTTCCGTTCGGTCTTTGTTAAAGTTCTCGACGCATACGCGATGGGTCTGTCTCGTCCTTGAGGGTTGCGGTGCGCTAGGACTGCTTCTACTCCCACCTGTCAAGGATCGCATGGCAGAACTAAAGGCGCGCTGGAATCTAAATGCACCAGCAGCGACTCGGACGTTAGAAGCTGCCCCAGACTTTCGAACGCTTCCTGGTGTTCTTCACGCCACATCCACGCGACGTTAGTCTCCAGTAGACGATACAAAAGTTCTGCGATCTCGGGGCGACCTTTCAAGAAACGATTATAAAAGTTCAGCATGCCGAGAAATGCTTGCAGCTCTTTCTTGCTTTTCGGTACAGGCACTTGATGAATCGCTTCTCCCTTAGCTTTTGATAGGTAGATACCACGCGAGTCTATACTGTGGCCTAAAAATTCCAGGCTTTCTTTTTGAGAAACTCGCACTTTGCCGACTGGGCCCGCAGTCTCATTTTTGCAATTCGGTCGCAAACCTCGGCGAGCATTCGGCTGGGCTCTTCTGCGGTTTCGCTGGCCATCAGAATGTCGTCCAGGTACACAGCTACTTGCGGTAGACCCGCGAGTACTGTGTCCATTACGCGTTGGAACAACCATTGAGCTACTGACGTGCCGTATGGCAAACGTCGCACGTTGTGCAACTCTTTTACGGTGTTTATCGTGAGAATCTGCGCTGTGGCGTCATCAACTACCAGTTGTTGGTACGCCTGCCTCAAGTCAAACTTCGAAAAAACGCGGCCTCTGCCCAACTTTACGGATAATTCTTGGCTCGTAGGCAAAGAATAACCGTTGCTCCTCAACGCTTGGTTGACTGTGCTTCGGTAGTCACCTCAGACTCTGAGCGATCCATTCTTTTTTCGAAGAACAATGACAGGTGTAGCACATTCTGAATACTGCATTGCTTGCAGAATTCCCTGTATCTCCGATCTGTCCAGCTCAGTTATGACGTCGTCCTTAAGCGCGAACGGAATGCTGCGACATTTCAGAAACCTTGGCTGAGAGTCCTGCTTGAGCTCAATGTGAATCGGCGGCAGTGTAGCGCCTGCAAATGACTCGCTAAAAATGTCTGCATACCTTCACAGGGTAGCTTCTTGCCTGTTGCTCACGGTGTGAAGACCTGTAAGCTCTATGTTTAACGCCTTGAACCAGTCACGACCTAGAAGTGTGCGGCCGTCATTTCTCACTACCGGTAGCGGCAGCTCGCAATTTAGCCCTTTGAATTCTACGGGAACCCTGGAATTTCCTACACTGTCAAGGCCTTGTTTCGTCCAGGTGACGAGCTGAGCATCTGAATCTTCCTGGTCGATACTTTTAGCGAATTGCAGTTTTTCATATTCCTTGCCGCTGATAATTGACCTAGCTGCTTCGGAGTCGACTTCCATCTGTACGTTCTGGCCACCGATGCTGACGGTGACAACAAATCTGGGAGAGTTCGTTACTTGTCTGATGAAGAGTAGAGCATCGTACTCAGTATGCGCCGGCGTGGATGCAGTCTCCAGCTGATGCTGCACTTGCATTTTTTTTCTTCGACACGCCTTGGCTGGATGCCCTTTTTTAGAGCAATTGAAACACATCGCGTTCTTGTACTTTCAGCGATACGCTTCGTGCTTGCCGCCACCTCGGAAACACCTTTCGTCCGGAACTTGACGCGACGCTCCGACGCGGCTCTCTTCCTCCTGCTCGTTTTTAGGGGTCGTGCTCACTTCTGCTGTCACGTCTACAGCTGCCTGCTTATGCTGGCTCATTACGCGTTGCTCTTTACCGGCTATTTCCGCGGTCGCAGCGAGCTCGTAAGCACTCTTTAAAGTCAAGTTTTTTTTCTGTCAGCAGCCGTTGCTGAACAACGCTGTCCCTCAATCCGAAAACCAGGTGGTCACGCAGCATTATATCCAAGGGCAGCTGTTTGTCGCTGAAGCCGCAGTTCTCAGCTAGATTGCGTAAGGATGTGACGTAGTCAGCTACAGATTCCTCGTACTGCTGGTCTCGCCTCGAAAAAACGCACCTTGAGTGCAACTCTGAAGGTTTCGGATTGATGTGGTCCTTCACTGCGTCGACGATGACTTGGTACTCGACGCGATGATAAATGCAGGTGCTCAGAAACAACGACACAGAGGGGACACGGCGCTTACTCGTGAGCGCCTGGACTTATCATCATGAACGTATTCCAAATAGCTCAGTTTTCTGCCCTGTTGGTACTCGACACTTGGCGGTTGTTGAGGTTTTACGAGGGTTGCTATCAGGGAGTACGTCGCCTCCCCACAACAGCTCAGTAAAGCTGCCCTCTTGTCGGCGTCACTCGTCAGCTTGTTCGCTGCGCAGCACAACTCGATGCGCTCCACGTATTCTTCCCGTGAAGAATTTCCGTTCAGCCTAAACTCGCTGACGCGACTGCCGAAAGCCATCTCGCGAACAATGCCGTCCTCCCCCCGCAGGGTGCCTCGTCGTCAGTGTAACGTTCACAGTTGGACGCGTCGAAGTCGGGGGCAAACGTTTATTAGCAAAAGCGTACAAGAACAGGGCACATATATAGTCAAGTAGCAAAGGGCGTCGAACATAACATGACCACACACGATAACACACTCGATGATCTTATCGGCACGCGGCAGCAACGCGGTAGACAGAATGGCCGCATCCGCATGTTATCACGTTATCACAGTATGCATCATTATTTCGACACCTGTAGGCGTAGAAGTCGCCTTCGGTCAAAGGGTTTTATCATGAGCAATGGTTCCACGTCAATTGTCTTCTTTTTTACTTTGGTCTGTGACTCTATACAGGATTAGTGTGACAACTTCTGAAGCCTAAAGCCGCCTTTATCCTAGAAAGATTTATTGCAGATAAAGGTACCACATCGGCATTTCTACTCCACTTTGTTCAATGACCCTATGCATGACCATTGCTACAGCTTCTGAAGCCTTAGAAACCGCCCTTATCACCTTTATCCCGAAAAGTCTTATTGTGAACAGATATTTCACATCTATTGGATTCGTTTGACTTCGGCCAGTGACCCTATGCATGATCACTTCGACAATTTTTCAAGCCTGTAGAAGCCACCTTTGCCTAGAAAGCTTTTATTGTAAATAAATATTCACGTCAACTGTTTTTGTGTGACCGTGGTCAGTGACCTTATTGATGATGACTGAGTCAACTGCTGATAATGATCACTGATCACTGAGTAAACTGCTGCTGACCTTATTTATTTACATGCACTCTCAGCTCAAATAGAGCCTGGGTAGGAGTGGTTATATAAAACATACTGCAGGAATGAAAGGAAAAATAAAAACAAAGTACAAACAAAACACAGTCCAAAAATGCTATAGTAGGAGCGGTTTCGTACGGTATGTAAACGCAGTGGAAAAAAAAGAGGAAAATCGTGGAACAAAACAGTGCAAAACGTTTAATTATGGGAACAATGAATAAGTGCACAAAAAAGACGGGATAAGAGAAGAACCACACGAGACAAGCGCAGACTAACAACTAGTTTATGACACCAACGCCTCCATCCTTCGACCACAAAGCACATGCGCACCAACCACAAAGATAAGAGCCATAATCATCTCCTCAATTCAAGAAACTCAAAATACTTGCGGTAGAGGTGTATGGAAGCCTCGCTAACACATTTGTCAGACCCTAATCTCGCGATTTCCAAGTCTTCAATAACTTTACGTTCTTTCTTATCCCTCCCGCATCCGATAACCTTAGTCCTGCCGAAAAGTGGAGTGCATTCTTTGTCGTCGTGCTTCCAGGTCTTACAATGTCTAAGCAGATGCTGCCCTCAAGAATCAGCTGAGGAATTGGCATGCTCTAATAATCTAATGTTGATGCAGCGGCCAGTTTGCCCGACGTACACCTTACCACAGCTCAGCGGAATCTGATATATTACATTCGATCTACAGTGCACAAACTTGTTTCTGTGGCAAAAGAAGATTAAGTGTAGCACTAACCACAGGAACAAGTTTGTGCACTGTAGATCGAATGCAATCCATCAGAATCCGCTGAGCTGTGGTAAGGTGCACGTCGGGCAAACTGGCCGCTGCATCAACATGCCAATTCCTTAGCTGATCCTGGAGGGCAGGATCTGCCTAAGCATTGTAAGAACTTAAAGCATGACGACAAAGAATGCATTCCACTTTTCGGCAGGACTAAGGGTGTCGGACGCGCGAGGGATAAGAAAGAACGTGAAGTTACCGAAGTCTTGGAAATCGCGAGATTAGGGCCTGACAAATGTGTCAGCGAGGGTTCCATACACCTGTACCGCAAGGAGTTCGAGTTTCTTGGATTGAAGAGATGATTATGTCTTTTGTCTTTGTGGTTGGTGCGCATGTGCTTTGTTGTCGAAGGAAGGAGGCGTTGGTGCAATAAACCAGTTGTTAGTCTGCGCTTGTCTCGTGTGGTTCTTCTCCCTTGTACCGTACTTTTTGCGCAGTTTTTCATTGTTCCCATAATGTCGTACCAAATAGCCCCTTACCGCACTCTTCTACAAAACGTTTCACTAAAGTCGGAGAAATACATTCTAAAATGACAACGGAAAAGTAGAGGAAGTACAAGTTTATGGTTTTCAATTACAACGTAAAACTTACGATTTACAACTCCTTAGTGTTATCTCTTAAGCAGTATTGCATCATGGTGTTTGGCACAACTGGTATGGCCAATTTGCGCAAGCTACACTTGCAGCAGAAAAGAGGCGTGCGTTACATTGCTGACGTTCATTATACATTCCACACAAAACCTCTTTTTTTTTTTAAAGAAAGAAAGATTTATTTCAGCAGAGCAGTTACAGCATCTGCTGCAGGGGCAGAGGCTAAAGGCTGTGGCGCCTGACGAGGCCTCTGTCCCTCTGCAGTCGACGGAAGTGCAATACAAATTTGAGCATAACAAGAAGGTAAGCCACATAATTAAAACAAATGTGGGTAAATTATGCTATTTTAACCACAACATTAACACAATATGATAAGTACAAAAAAAATGCAAGGATATTATACAGAGATTTTGTTCAGTAGACAATACATTGAAGGACACTTATTACAAAAATAAAGTGAAAAACCATAGTACAAAAGAAGGATACATCCTGAGTATGCATGTCATATGTACTCGTCACTCCCCGTACAAAACACCTGATATTATTAGGACATCTTTAATGTGCTTTTGAATGTGCTAATATTAGATGCGAAATTCAAGTTACCTTCAAGTTTATTAAGAATCGAAGCCATTTGATAAGGAACTGTTTGTTTACCGTAATTGGTTCTAGTTTTTGGTATGCGTCTTTTATTGTGTCGGAAAGGATAAGTGGAGTTTTCTTCCCTGTCACAAATGTGCAGCTTCCGGAGTTGTACGAACTGAAGTAGTTTATAGTAGTATAGCTGGTCAGTCCTCAGCATTTTATATTTTAAGAACAAAGGAGAAGTTTGTAGTAGCTGGTAACGCCCATAATAATTTTCATAACAACGTAATATCCTATGCTGATCTTGTGGCAGAAACAGCGCAGCACGAGACAAAGAAGGGACAGGCGGGACACGACGCTGTCCCGCCTGTCCCTTCTTTGTCTCGTGATGCGCTGTTCCTGCCACAAGATCATGCGCCAACCAGCTCAAATTTTGACCTTTCTAAAGATCCTATGCTGAGCAGTCTCTATTCGCACACTACCTTCGCTGCTAAACCTATTAAACCGAAAAGATTTTTGCCCTACCAGTAACCAAACTAAGTCCTCAAACGCTTTTGCCAACTTTTCTTTGGCCGGACTATTATAAGGCTTCATTTTTGTTCCCGTTCTTATTGACCACTGCTCTTTATACTGCTAATTATTGTATCGTCATTTTTGTTTGTTTCTTTCGTGTGTTGCCGCTCTCATTAAAAATGGTACATTATATCTGCTACTTCTCTATTACTGCAACTACCTTGTATGACTGGCCGCCATCTTACTGTTTACCAACTTGTAAGGGATCGGGTTCTCGCCAAGCTCTTTGATCTTTTAGTCCCGTACTCTTCCTTTTCAATAAGAAATAAAAGTTGATTGACTGATTGATAGTTTTATTTATTGACTGATTAGTTGGTTGGTTGATTGATTGATTTATTGGTTGATTGATTGATTGAAGTTGACTACAGTGCAACCTTCACTGTGCAAGATACCACGATACCCTGTACATCAGCATTCCGTTTTGAACAGACCCAACACAATTGACAGGAACCCTTCCTGGCTCTCCGCCGTTACTGCATGGTCGGGCAGGTTGTTGCAGTCATGTGATTTTGGTAGAAAAAATGAATATTTAAAGCAATCTTTGGAAAACATTCTCTATTAGATAGCCCTAGAGTGCTTATTTCACGTTATACGTGACAGAGTTTCTTTAATGTACAGGTGCACCAAAAGTAAAACTGAGCATGCGAGCGGTGGACAAACTGGCGAAAGCTGCATGCCAGTGCACTCTATCAGCAGATGCAAACCAAAGAGCGAGGGTGAGTCGGCACATCCAGCTGACCCATCTCGATGGTCGGATGCTGGCGGCAGGAGCGAAGCCGCACCGCTATACATCACTGCTCGGCAGGGGCCCCACGCTGGCCTTCGGCGGCGCGCGCTTTCTGCTTCGTGAGGAACAAGCAAGAGAATATAGCGCCGAGTAGGCAGGACACAAGAAGAAACGAACAACACGAGCGCTCGGTGAAGGCCAAGCCACCTGGCAAATTCTTCGAGAATACCAGCGACTGACAGCCCAAACAACCGAATTCATATGGACGCGGCATTTGTAAAACTGCGGACAGAACTTTCTAGGAGGCCAAAGACAACCCGTAGCGCCGTCCACAAGCTGGAGGCCGTGGACATACCGGAGGGCGTGTCCAAAGTTCTATCGTTCGGGCCTACGTTTGCCGTAGAGCCGAAGCCGTCAGCACCACAACTCTTTCAATGGTACGACAAGTCTCGCAGCATGCCACGCAACTCGAACACCATCGATGCACAACTGAAGGAGTCGACGTCGTGAACCGCTCCAAGGCAGGTTGTTCTAAGATACCTCTCAAGCGCGTCGAGACCTACATAAGAGAACATGGACTTTCAGTGCTAAAAATAGCGCTCGTGTTGTTCGTTTCTTCTTGTGTCCTGTCTACTCTGCGCTATATCCTCTTGCTATGATCGTGCACCAACAAGCCCAAAAGCCACACTCGTGAGGACTGGCGCCATTTTCAGTCTTCATGAACGCCCCTTCATTTGGCGGTGAGTTTGTTGCGCTATGGAGTATAAACGCTTGTGCCGCAGTTTCGTAAGTGCTGTCAGAATTCTGCTTGGCTCCAAGGAACGCATGAAAAAGAACAGCCTGCATACATTGGCTGCGTAGTCTTTGTGATGCAGAATAAATGCTCAGTAGCATAGCGAGTGAGGTCATTCAACACCACTTACTTCAAGACATATTGACTTTCTTACACTGGAGAAAACAAACAAATTTTCATAGAGAATAAGGTTGGCTTGTTGGCCGTTGGCTCGAGAGACCAGTAAATATGTTGTGGGGAAAGCTGCAACCAAAGCTCGAGAAAGCGAATGGAGCGATTCTTCGGGAGGTCATGAGTAAAAATCAGGAGTGATAAGCATTGATCGAAAATGACCAACACACTGTCAACCTGCTGCAGGAATTCATCCTTGGTGCTGTCTAAAAAACTAAAAAAAGAAGATAATCATTCACGTACCTAAAGATATCAAGAACCGGTAAATTTTTCAGCTGTGTGCTGAGTGCTTGGCTAGGTACAAGTCGCTCAAGATGGGGGCGATACATGAACCGATGCAATGCCCTGTTTTTGGATGAAACCCTAGGGAGCCGTACCAGTCAGTGTGGGTGGATTTTAGATAAGTAGACAAAAGTTCCAAAAGCCGCTAACTGATATGCCAGTGACATTTTGGAAGGCCACCCTGCTGTGGTGATCAATGCACTCGCTAACACATCGGAGCAACTCATCAGGAGGGATTGAGTAATACAAATCTTTAACGTGGACGGAAAACCCAGAAAAATTCTCCTCTGGTTTGTTTGCAGGAAGAGAATGGCGTCTTTTGAATTTTTAACTAAAAACGGGTCATCTATTGCTAGCAGCTTCAGTTTAGCTTGGAGAAAGGTTGCAATGGACTTCTGAGAAGTATCTTTTTCTAAGGCGATGACACGGAATGGGCACTCAGCCTTGTGCGTTTTTGCTGTGAAAAACAGCTCCAGCGATAGCTTGCTGCTGTCACTGATAGAACAAGACAGCCTATCTAGGTTTAAACGCTCACACAACTTTATGGCTCCAGTTCTGACTTTGGTTAAGCGAATATCGCATTTCTCGAAACACGAATCAATTGCTGCGCTAGCTTTATCAGAATACACATCCTTTGGCATGATGACAAAGCCTCCTTCTTTTTCAGTGGTGAGCAAGGACAGGTTATTTTTCTTTAAATAGGAAACAGTCTTTTCAACGGGAGGCTTTTTTCTGCTAGCGCAACAGCGAATGAGCACGTCAACGCCATCTGAGACACAGCGATATTGTTCCAACATAGGAGCTGACTTTGATACTTGCCTGACCAAAGTCATCGAATCCGGTGCGGGAAGAATCGGTTCCGTGCAAAACTTGGGGCCACGTCCAATTCTAGTTTGAGAAATGCAATGTTCGTTTAACCAAAGTCAGAACTGCAGCCATGAAGTTGTGTGAGCGGTTAAACCTAGATAGGCTCTTTCGTTCTATCAGTTACAGTAGCTAGAACTGTTTTGCACTGCAAAAACGCACAAAGCTGAGTGCCCGTTCAGTGTCATCGTCTTTCTTACTTGGCAGAAGTCCACTGTAACTTTTCCCGAAGCTAAACTGAAGCTGCTAGCCATAGATTGTGATTGGAAGTCCACATTTATTGGACGTCCCGGTAACCGCGGCTGCTGAGACGGTGGAGTGGCTGTTGACGTTGCTGGCTAGGCCCAAGTTGCCGAAATCGTTCTCAACTGCGCGAGGCAGGTCGCGCTCCAAGCTTCGTCTTCATCAGCGCCGCAGGCAATACCGGCGTCGCTACAGATGCCCCTCCCCCCCCCCCCCCGCTAGCGCGATGCGTGATAAAGGAAAAAAAAACGGTATGTGCAAGTTTGCACTGGTGAATCAAGTCCAGGACAAGGTTAGGTTCGTGAAGGCCGCCGGGTGGGTGAAACAAACTCAGGCGGTTGAGCCTGGCTGCTGCGCAAAGGGCGAGTGGAGCCAAAGGATGAGGACGATGGCGCAAGGAACATGCTGGGAAGTCGAGGAAAAGGAGGCGAGATAGGCGTGTTACAGTCGGAAGGTCTACTTGCTGGGCCGCCAGTTGGGTTGAAGCGGGCCGGAAAATGTCATTGCAGAAAATGCACCCGCGGCGGGAGCTACGGCCGAGATGGGCTTTGCGCTGGCCCAGCGGGTGCTGACGAAGGGATGGCGTGCGTAAACACCTGCCGTAGAAGAGGGGGGGATGCCTCAGCCGCTTACCACCTTTCCTCCTTACCACCTTTCCAGACTGTGTAGACGCGTAAACAAACCAGTCGAACGAAGGATAGAATTCACAATAAGGCATAAAGACCCGTATGTCTCATGCGCCATGGGAGTCATCTAGTCTATTCCTCTTCCCTGCGGCAAAGAATACGTTGGACGAACAGGTCGTTGCTTGAACAAAAGACTGCAGGAGCACAACCTGAACGTGAGAGATAAAAAAAATCAAGCACCTTGGCCATCCACTGTCGTGACTGCTCACCCTGCAAGAGCCGCCCTCTTAATTTCTAACACTACAGTCTTGGCAAAAAAACAAGAAACCAGTAGACTCGGGAAATTATTGAAGCAACCATCATTGACAACCTGAAAGCAGGCTGCGTTAGCGTGCCTTAAGGAGCCCTCCTAGAAAAAGAGATGCATACCTGCCTGGTCAAATCTTTTAGGGGATGCCCCAAAGGAGGAGCAAATTTGTAATAAGGGAGTAATTACTCATTGGCGTCCACCCAAGCGCAGCCATACGGCTACAAAGGAAAGCTGTACAGTTTTCTCGGAAGCTTCGCAGTTAAAGTAAAATTCGTCCTGGTCCGAGGTTGGAATCCGGGACCACCGGTTCACTGGAGCAATCGCTGTACCAACTGAGCTAACCGGGACGGTAAGCTTATGGTAGGGCGAGAACGAATTGATCAATAACTCGAAGTGGGAATGGTGTTGGTCACACGTTTTAGGGGAAGCCCCCAAGGTGGAGTAAATTTGTAATACGGGAGTAATTGCTCACTGACATCCATCCGAGCGCAGCCGTACGGCTACAAAGGAAAGCTCTACAACTTTAACGGAAACTTTGCAGTTAAAGAAAAATTTGTCCTGTTCCGGAGTTCGAACATGGGACCACCGCTTCACCGGAACAGTCGCTCTACCAACTGAGCTAACGGGGACGGTAAGCTTACGGCAGGGCGAGAGCGAATTGATCCATAACTCGAAGTGGGAACGGTGCTGGTCAGATGCTTTAGACGAAGCCCACAATGCTGTATAGCTTGCCCCCTGTATGCGTACATATACATACATTCTGATCTGCCTAAGCACATTTTGCTTGTTGGCTGATCAGGCAGCAGGTGGAGAAGAAACACTGTATGAATACATTTCGTTTCTAAACAGTCATGCTAACACAGAGAAAAAAAGGCTGAACACAAAATAGCACATATGAAGCTACTCAAGCTATACACAAGGCAATGCATTTGCACACCAATTTGTTATGCCGTTCGTCATCCTACGCTTGTTATTAGCAATACACAGATCATCGGGAATTTTATTAAATACAGATGGCACATAATAATTGCGCATCTTTTTACCATAGTTTGTATAAACCCGTGGCTTAACAAAACGTTTCGTTTTTCTCAAGGTGATATCTTTTTTTACGGGAGTCTTATATTCATTTGAATATAATAATACCGCGTTAACACAACGAAGTGGAAGAGTTCACGAATCTGAAGGATGCCCAACTCATCGTATTTCCCTTTCATGTCGACCGAGTGTAGTCTGGTGGCGTAAGATATAGTGTTCACTATTCTTTTTAGGATAACATCTAATGCTTCTTTCCTGTATTCGGAGCAGTTACCATATACAGTAATGCCGTACTTTAAAACAGGTTCTACTTATGCTGTATAGATCAATCGTCTAAGATGAAGTGGAGATTTGCCACGAAGGTGATACATCATAGCCGCAAGGGCCCTTATCTTTCTAGAGAGGTAGACGTTGTGGTCGCCCCATGTGAGGTGCTGGTCAAAGTGGATGCCCAGATAGAGAACTGTTCTCTCCATTTGCATAGCTTTACAATTACACTGGTAACAATGGAATGCGTGAAGATACAGTGGTTGGTTTAAAATAATTTTATGGGGGTTTTTAAAGCATATCAGTTTTGTTTTGTTAACGTTTAAAAAAATGAAATTTAGCGAGAACAAATCAAACACTCCACTTATATCTGTTTGAAATGATTACACGCCTGTACGATAATCAGTAGCTTCAAGTGCTAGCACCCTATCGTCCGCGTATTGAAAAATGTTTGACTTAAGCTGTAATAAACACAAATCAGATACATATACGTTAAAAAGCAGTGGGCCAAGTGTACTTCCTTGGGGTACACCGAATTTAACATTTTTAAAATCTCCGCGCGTATTATCAAGCATCACACACTGCAACCTATCTGTAACATAATTGAGAAAAAAAACTTGTTAAAATGACCGCGAAAACCAAGTGAGCTTAATTTTTCGAGTAGTAGCGCATGGTCTATCGTGTCAAATGCCTTAGTTAAGTCCAGAAATAAGGATAACACAATGCGATTATTTTCTAATGCATTGTAAACATAGTCAGAAAATTCTTCAAGAAGTGTAGTCGTACTTCTATTCCTTGTGAAGCCAAATTGCGCAGCATTGTTCAAAGAGTATTTTTCCCAGAATGATTCCATAACATATGCAACATGCTTTTCCATATTATGTGCTATTGATGAAGGTATTGCGATTGGCCTATAATTTGCACAATCACCTTTCTGCCTGTGTTTGTAGATCGGCCTGACAACAGATATTTTAAGTTCTTGAGGCATAACACCAGTTTCGAATACACCATTCAGTATGTTCATAAGCACTTCTTTCAAAACGTCAAAATTTCTGTAAAGATCTCTTAGACGAATGCCATCATATCCCGGTGCCTTGAACTGCTTCATTCTGCATAAAATGCTCCACAGCTCGTCAACTATTATCAGTGGCAGATATGCTGTATGCACACATGCCCGTTTCGGTCAATGTGGTACAGGCCTACTGACTGATATATTTCGCAACTTTTTTGTTGTGTTTATAAATACATCGTTAAATTTATCGCAGAGCACTTTCACGTTCTCCTTTGGGAAATTCTTCCTTACTGCTTCATCAACGGAAGTCTTTTTCTGTCTGCCCATCAGTTCATTGGCAATTTGCCACGTTTTCTTTCCGTCATGTTTGTTCAGTGAAAACTGTCGTGCCTAAAACGAGCTTTTCGCCAGTCGCATTTTCGCCGTCACCTGGTTCCGCAATGCGCGATATTCATCTCTTAAAGCTTTATCTTCAGGTTGATTCCTACATTTTTGCCACGCTTTTTCTTTCGCGCAGCACAACTCAGCTATCTCATGAGGTATCCACTTCTTATCTGGTCTCCTTATTTTGATGTTAACAGATTTAGTTGACTGCGCATAGACGTTGCGAAAGATTTCAATAGTTTTGCTATATAAGCTGATGTGATCTAAATCTAAAAAGGAACTCCAGTTAACATTACGAATCGAATTGTCTACTTTTCTGTTATCTATAACAGAACCGTCAATAGTACCTCCATCAGTTGTATGATCGTCAGACATAATTGTAAGCGTTACAAAGTAATGATCAGCTAGTTTTTGCTTTATAACTCCCGAAACATATTGTTGGTTTTGCAAACTTATAATTATGTGGTCAATGCATGTCTTGGTAATATTAGCACCTAAGTATTCCTCTCTCGTGTATCCATTAATTACGTTCACAAGTCCAAATTCTGCAAGCAAATTGAGGTAATCAGCTGTGATACCTTTTGTTTCTTTCATAATGTCTATGTTTAGATCCCCTTCAATGATGAAGTGTTTCTCATTCATGTATTTATGAAAAAGTATACAGCTCATCTAGAAATGCACAGGCATTCAGATTTGGTGGCCTGTATATTGCATATAAAGTGTAATATGCATTTCCCTTTGAAATATTGAGAGCGACCGCCTCTGCGTGAATAAAGCTGACGTCAATTCTATTCGTCATCCACTCATTTTTTATGAACAGCATAACATTGCCTCTTTTACGATTTTCACGCCAAAATGCGAACTGAGGGTATCCAGCAAATACAAATGCACATTTTCTGGACACATCTATATTAACCTCAGTGAGAATAATAACATCAAATGGAACCGCCACAGTCTTTAAAATCAATCCTAATTCATCCCAGTATTTATTCAAACTTCTGATATTGACATGCAGCAGACCGAGTTCATGGTTCAAATCTGCATCGGTTTTTGCAGTTTCAACATGAACGTTCCACTGGCGAAACGACTCAAAAGAAACCATAACGTTAGTTTCTCGAGATCCCTATCAGAGTTGATCGATGCACCTTCACTTTTTCGGACAAGAATTTTCCCATTGCTCACCCAGACAAATTTGAACCCTCGATCTTTCGCAAGCTTCTTGCACTCTGAAAGCAGCATTTTTTGAGCTCTTGTCAGGTTCTCATTTATGTAGATTTTTTTCTATTCGCAGGGCGCGCTTTTTCGCCAGCCACATGTCCCGCGTGGCTTGGTCCACAAAGCGAACAATAATAGGCGGAATCTTATCCTTTTGTGCCTTGAGTCGCTGCAGCCCTTCTATCATCTGTCGCTCCGGTGTCTGTATCTTCAACTTTGCACTGAGGTCAGTCAGAACTTGGTAAAGGTCCGGATTACAGGCTTCAGCTATCCCGTGTATTTCTACGTTTCTGCGCCTTGTGTACTGCTCAGCGCTTTCAACACAATCTTTCAGCCTGGCAAGCTCACAGTCCTTTTCGGCCAATTTTTCAGTCAGTTCTTCAGTTGTTGTTTTTAGTTTAGCTATCTCGTTTTCATAACTGGTAATCTTTGACAAGAGTTCGTCGTACTTGGAAGCAAGCATTTCCATTGCTTTTTCTACTGCCTGTGTGGTAGCGCTCTGTTTGTCAACCTTGTTTTCAAGCGTTTCCAGAAGGCACAAAATTTTTGTAGGCTTCTGGCTGAAGCCATCAATCAGAGTGTTCATAGCGGTTGTCTTGGCAGACGTGGGCCTACTACTATGCTTTGTCTCATCATTTTCGCTACTTGATGTATCATCATCAGTACTTTCTGTTCCCCTGCAGTCGACACACTTCCAGACCGATAATTCGCTTGAACCTAAGTTCTTAAGAGCTCATTTAGTTGTACCTGAGCATTGAATGTGGAAATACTTTTCGCAGTTACTGCATGTCAAAAACAGATTTTTTCCCAAAACCCTTCGAACAAGAGAAACACTGCTGAGAAACCATTGCTGACTACAAAGGCCACAAAAAGGTGCAGTCCAGTGGAGCGTAGAACAGAAAAACGTATCGCTTACCTAAACGTAACAGGACAAGAATTAGCACTGCATTCGATGCTCCACCGGACTGCGGAGTGTGGCCTTTCGCAGCCTCCTTTTGTAGGGCTTAAATCCCGTGGCTTTATGACGTCAGTTGCACTGTAGGCGGTGAGGGCGAAGTTATCTGTCGTCGCTTTGGTGATTCTATCTTGCTTCCCCGCTCCGGCCGTGCATCAGCATCATCGGACCAGTACGGGACACGTCGGCGTCTAAACGTAACAGGACAAGAAATAGCACTGCATTCGATGCTCCACCGGACTGCGGAGAGTTGCCTTTCGCAGCTTCCTTTTGTAGGGCATAAATCCTGTGGCTCATGACGTCAGTTGCACTGTAGGCGGTGAGGGCGAAGTTATCTGTCGTCGCTTTGGTGTTTCTATTTTGCTTCCCCGCTCCGGCCATTCTTCAGGATCATCGGACCAGTACGGGACACGTCGGCGTCTAAAAGTAACAGGACAAGAATTCGCACTGCATTCGATGCTCCAACGGACTGCGGTGTGTCGCCTTTCGCAGTCTCCTTTTGTAGGGCTTAAATCCCGTGGCTCATAACGTCACTTGCAGTGTAGGCTGTGAGGGCGAAGTTATCTGTCGTCGCTTTGGTGCTTCTATCTTCCCCGCTCCGGCCGTGCGTCAGGATCATCGGAGAAGTACGGGACACGTCGGCGCCTAAAAGTAACAGGACAAAAATTAGCACTGCATTCGATGCTCCACCGGACTGCGGAGTGTCGCCTTTCGCAGCTTCCTTTTGTAGGGCTTAAATCCCACGTCTCATGACGTCAGTTGCACTGTAGGCGGTGACGGCGAAATTATGTTTCGTCGCTTTGGTGCTTCTATCTTGCTACCCCGAGCCGGCCGTGCATCAGGATCATCGGACTAGTACGGGACACGTCGGCGCCTAAAAGTAACAGGAGAAGAATCAGCACTGCATTCGATGCTCCACCGGACTGCGGAGTGTCGCCTTTCGCAGCTTCCTTTTGTAGGGCTTAAATCCCGTGTCTCATGACGTCAGTTGCACTGTAGGCGGTGACGGCGAAATTGTTTCGTCGCTTTGGTGCTTCTATCTTGTTTCCCCGCTCCGGCCGTGCATCAGGATCATCGGACCAGTACGGGACACGTCGGCGCCTAAAAGTAACAGGACAAGAATTAGCACTGCATTCGATGCTCCACCGGACTGCGGAGTGTCGCCTTTCGCAGCCTCCTTTTGTAGGGCTTAAATCCCGTGGCTCATAACGTCAGTTGCACTGTAGGCGGTGAGGGCGAAGATATCTGTCGTCGCTTTGGTGCTTCTATCTTGCTTCCCATCTCCGGCCGTGTATCGGAAGCATCGGACCAGTACGGGACACGTCGGCGCCTAAAAGTAACAGGACAAGAATTAGGACTGCATTCGATGCTGCACCGGACTTTGGAGCGTCGCCTTTCGCAGCCTCCTTTTGTAGGGCTTAAATCCCGTGGCTCATAACGTCAGTTGCACTGTAGGCAGTAAGTGCGAAGTTATCTGTCGTCGCTTTGGTGATTCTATCTTGCTTCCCCGCTCCGGCCATGCATCAGGATCATCGGACCAGTACGGGGAACTTCGGCGCCTAAAATAACAGGACAAGAATTAGCACTGCATTCGATGCTCCACCGGACTGCGGTGTGTCGCCTTCCGCAGCCTCCTTTTGTAGGGCTTAAATCGCGTGGCTCATAACGTCACTTGCAGTGTAGGCTGTGAGGGCGAAGTTATCTGTCGTCGCTTTGGTGGTTCTATCTTGCTTCCCCGCTCCGGCCGTGCATCAGGATCATCGGACCAGTACGGGACACATCGGCGCCTAAAAGTAACAGGACAAGAATTAGCACTGCATTCGATGCTCCACCGGACTGCGGTGTGTCGCCTTTCGCAGTCTCCTTTTGTAGGGCTTAAATCCCGTGGCTCATAACGTCACTTGCAGTGTAGGCTGTGAGGGCGAAGTTTTCTGTCGTCGCTTTGGTGCTTCTATCTTGCTTCCCCGCTCCGGCCGTCCATCAGGATCATCGGACCAGTACGGGACACGTCGGCGCCTAAAAGTAACAGGACAAGAATTAGCACTGCATTCGATGCTCCACCGGACTGCGGAGTGTCGCCTTTCGCAGCCTCCTTTTGTAGGGATTAAATCCCGTGGCTCATAACGTCAGTTGCACTGTAGGCGGTAAGGGCGAAGTTATCTGTCGTCGCTTTGGTGATTCTATCTTGCTTCCCCGCTCCGGCCATGCATCAGGATCATCGGACCAGTACGGGGCACTTCGGCGCCTAAAATAACAGGACAAGAATTAGCACTGCATTCGATGCTCCACCGGACTGCGGTGTGTCGCCTTCCGCAGCCTCCTTTTGTAGGGCTTAAATCGCGTGGCTCATAACGTCACTTGCAGTGTAGGCTGTGAGGGCGAAGTTATCTGTCGTCGCTTTGGTGGTTCTATCTTGCTTCCCCGCTCCGGCCGTGCATCAGGATCATCGGACCAGTACGGGACACATCGGCGCCTAAAAGTAACAGGACAAGAATTAGCACTGCATTCGATGCTCCACCGGACTGCGGTGTGTCGCCTTTCGCAGTCTCCTTTTGTAGGGCTTAAATCCCGTGGCTCATAACGTCACTTGCAGTGTAGGCTGTGAGGGCGAAGTTTTCTGTCGTCGCTTTGGTGCTTCTATCTTACTTCCCCGCTCCGGCCGTCCATCAGGATCATCGGACCAGTACGGGACACGTCGGCGCCTAAAAGTAACAGGACAAGAATTAGCACTGCATTCGATGCTCCACCGGACTGCGGAGTGTCGCCTTTCGCAGCCTCCTTTTGTAGGGATTAAATCCCGTGGCTCATAACGTCAGTTGCACTGTAGGCGGTAAGGGCGAAGTTATCTGTCGTCGCTTTGGTGATTCTATCTTGCTTCCCCGCTCCGGCCATGCATCAGGATCATCGGACCAGTACGGGGCACGTCGGCGCCTAAAATAACAGGACAAGAATTAGCACTGCATTCGATGCTCCACCGGACTGCGGTGTGTCGCCTTCCGCAGCCTCCTTTTGTAGGGCTTAAATCCCGTGGCTCATAACGTCACTTGCAGTGTAGGCTGTGAGGGCGAAGTTATCTGTCGTCGCTTTGGTGGTTCTATCTTGCTTCCCCGCTCCGGCCGTGCATCAGGATCATCGGACCAGTACGGGACACATCGGCGCCTAAAAGTAACAGGACAAGAATTAGCACTGCATTCGATGCTCCACCGGACTGCGGTGTGTCGCCTTTCGCAGTCTCCTTTTGTAGGGCTTAAATCCCGTGGCTCATAACGTCACTTGCAGTGTAGGCTGTGAGGGCGAAGTTATCTGTCGTCGCTTTGGTGCTTCTATCTTGCTTCCCCGCTCCGGCCGTGCATCAGGATCATCGGACCAGTACGGGACACGTGGGCGCCTAAAAGTAACAGGACAAGAATTAGCACTGCATTCGATGCTCCACCGGACTGCGGAGTGTCGCCTTTCGCAGCCTCCTTTTGTAGGGCCTAAATCCCGTGGCTCAAAACGTCAGTTGCACTGTAGGCTGTGAGGGCGAAGTTATCTGTCGTCGCTTTGGTGCTTCTATTTTTCTTCCCCGCTCCGGCAGTGCGTCAGGATCATCGGAGAAGTACGGGACACGTCGGCGCCTAAAAGTAACAGGACAAGAATTAGCACTGCATTCGATGCTCCACCGGACTGCGGAGTGTCGCCTTTCGAAGCTTCCTTTTGTAGGGCTTAAATCCTGTGTCTCATGACGTCAGTTGCACTGTAGGCGGTGACGGCGAAGTTATCTGTCGTCGCTTTGGTGCTTCTATCTTGCTTCCCCGCTCCGGCCGTGCATCAGGTTCATCGGACCAGTACGGGACACGTCGGCGCCTAAAATTAACAGGACAAGAATTAGCACTGCATTCGATGCTCCACCGGACTTCGGAGTGTCGCCTTTCGCAGCCTCCTTTTGTAGGGCTTAAATTCCGCGGCTCATAACGTCAGTTGCACTGTAGGCAGTGAGGGCGAAGTTATCTGTCGTCGCTTTGGTGCTTCTATCTTGCATCCCCGCTCCGGCCGTGCATCAGGATCATCGGACCAGTACGGGACACGTCGGCGCCTAAAATTAACAGGACAAGAATTAGCACTGCATTCGATGCTCCACCGGACTGCGGAGTGTCGCCTTTCGCAGCTTCCTTTTGTAGGGCTTAAATCCCGTTTCTCATGACGTCAGTTGCACTGTAGGCGGTGACGGCGAAATTATCTTTCGTCGCTTTGGTGCTTCTATCTTGCTACCCCGAGCCGGCCGTGCATCAGGATCATCGGACCAGTACGGGACACGTCGGCGCCTAAAAGTAACAGGAGAAGTATTAGCACTGCATTCGATGCTCCACCGGACTTCGGAGTATCGCCTTTCGCAGCCTCCTTTTGTAGGGCTTAAATCCCGTGGCTCATAACGTCAGTTGCACTGTAGGCTGTGAGGGCGAAGTTATCTGTCGTCACTTTGGTGCTTCTATCTTGCTTCCCCGCTCCGGCCGTGCATCAGGATCATCGGACCAGTACGGGACACGTCGGCGCCTAAAAGTAACAGGACAAGAATTAGCACTGCATTCGATGCTCCACCGGACTGCGGAGTGTCGCCTTTCGCAGCCTCATTTTGTAGGGCTTAAATCCCGTGGCTCATAACGTCACTTGCACTGTAGGCGGTGAGGGCGAAGTTATCTGTCGTCGCTTTGGTGGCTTCTATCTTGCTTCCCCGCTCCGGCCGTGCATCAGGATGCATCGGACCAGTACGGGACACGTCGGCGCCTAAAAGTAACAGGACAAGAATTAGCACTGCATTCGATGCTCCACCGGACTGCGGTGCGTCGCCTTTCGCAGCCTCCTTTTGTAGGGCTTAAATCCCGTGGCTCATAACGTCACTTGCACTGTAGGCTGTGAGGGCGAAGTTTTCTGTCGTCGCTTTGGTGCTTCTATCTTGCTTCCCCGCTCCGGCCATGCATCAGGATGCAGGCCATGCATCAGTCAGTTCTTCAGTTGTTGTTTTTAGTTTAGCTATCTCGTTTTCATAACTGGTAATCTTTGACAAGAGTTCGTCGTACTTGGAAGCAAGCATTTCCATTGCTTTTTCTACTGCCTGTGTGGTAGCGCTCTGTTTGTCAACCTTGTTTTCAAGCGTTTCCAGAAGGCACAAAATTTTTGTAGGCTTCTGGCTGAAGCCATCAATCAGAGTGTTCATAGCGGTTGTCTTGGCAGACGTGGGCCTACTACTATGCTTTGTCTCATCATTTTCGCTACTTGATGTATCATCATCAGTACTTTCTGTTCCCCTGCAGTCGACACACTTCCAGACCGATAATTCGCTTGAACCTAAGTTCTTAAGAGCTCATTTAGTTGTACCTGAGCATTGAATGTGGAAATACTTTTCGCAGTTACTGCATGTCAAAAACAGTTTTTTTCCCAAAACCCTTCGAACAAGAGAAACACTGCTGAGAAACCATTGCTGACTACAAAGGCCACAAAAAGGTGCAGTCCAGTGGAGCGTAGAACAGAAAAACGTATCGCGCCTAAAAGTAACAGGACAAGAATTAGCACTGCATTCGATGCTCCACCGGACTGCGGTGTGTCGCCTTTCGCAGCCTTCCTTTTGTAGGGCTTAAATCCCGTGGCTCATGACGTCAGTTGCACTGTACGCGGTGACGGCGAAGTCATCTGTCGTCGCTTTGGTGATTCTATCTTGCTTCCCCGCTCCGGCCGTGCATCAGCATCATCGGACCAGTACGGGACACGTCGGCGTCTAAACGTAACAGGACAAGAAATAGCACTGCATTCGATGCTCCACCGGACTGCGGAGAGTTGCCTTTCGCAGCTTCCTTTTGTAGGGCATAAATCCTGTGGCTCATGACGTCAGTTGCACTGTAGGCGGTGAGGGCGAAGTTATCTGTCGTCGCTTTGGTGTTTCTATTTTGCTTCCCCGCTCCGGCCATTCTTCAGGATCATCGGACCAGTACGGGACACGTCGGCGTCTAAAAGTAACAGGACAAGAATTAGCACTGCATTCGATGCTCCAACGGACTGCGGTGTGTCGCCTTTCGCAGTCTCCTTTTGTAGGGCTTAAATCCCGTGGCTCATAACGTCACTTGCAGTGTAGGCTGTGAGGGCGAAGTTATCTGTCGTCGCTTTGGTGCTTCTATCTTCTTCCCCGCTCCGGCCGTGCGTCAGGATCATCGGAGAAGTACGGGACACGTCGGCGCCTAAAAGTAACAGGACAAGAATTAGCACTGCATTCGATGCTCCACCGGACTGCGGAGTGTCGCCTTTCGCAGCTTCCTTTTGTAGGGCTTAAATCCCGTGCTCATGACGTCAGTTGCACTGTAGGCGGTGACGGCGAAGTTATCTGTCGTCGCTTTGGTGCTTCTATCTTGCTTCCCCGCTCCGGCCGTGCATCAGGATCATCGGACCAGTACGGGACACGTCGGCGCCTAAAAGTAACAGGACAAGAATTAGCACTGCATTCGATGCTCCACCGGACTTCGGAGTGTCGCCTTTCGCAGCTTCCTTTTGTAGGGCTTAAATCCCGTGTCTCATGACGTCAGTTGCACTGTAGGCGGTGACGGCGAAATTATGTTTCGTCGCTTTGGTGCTTCTATCTTGCTTCCCCGCTCCGGCCGTGCATCAGGATCATCGGACCAGTACGGGACACGTCGGCGCCTAAAAGTAACAGGACAAGAATTAGCACTGCATTCGATGCTCCACCGGACTGCGGAGTGTCGCCTTTCGCAGCCTCCTTTTGTAGGGCTTAAATCCCGTGGCTCATAACGTCAGTTGCACTGTAGGCGGTGAGGGCGAAGATATCTGTCGTCGCTTTGGTGCTTCTATCTTGCTTCCCCGCTCCGGCCGTGTATCGGAAGCATCGGACCAGTACGGGACACGTCGGCGCCTAAAAGTAACAGGACAAGAATTAGGACTGCATTCGATGCTGCACCGGACTTTGGAGCGTCGCCTTTCGCAGCCTCCTTTTGTAGGGCTTAAATCCCGTGGCTCATAACGTCAGTTGCACTGTAGGCGGTAAGTGCGAAGTTATCTGTCGTCGCTTTGGTGATTCTATCTTGCTTCCCCGCTCCGGCCATGCATCAGGATCATCGGACCAGTACGGGGCACTTCGGCGCCTAAAATAACAGGACAAGAATTAGCACTGCATTCGATGCTCCACCGGACTGCGGTGTGTCGCCTTCCGCAGCCTCCTTTTGTAGGGCTTAAATCGCGTGGCTCATAACGTCACTTGCAGTGTAGGCTGTGAGGGCGAAGTTATCTGTCGTCGCTTTGGTGGTTCTATCTTGCTTCCCCGCTCCGGCCGTGCATCAGGATCATCGGACCAGTACGGGACACATCGGCGCCTAAAAGTAACAGGACAAGAATTAGCACTGCATTCGATGCTCCACCGGACTGCGGTGTGTCGCCTTTCGCAGTCTCCTTTTGTAGGGCTTAAATCCCGTGGCTCATAACGTCACTTGCAGTGTAGGCTGTGAGGGCGAAGTTTTCTGTCGTCGCTTTGGTGCTTCTATCTTGCTTCCCCGCTCCGGCCGTCCATCAGGATCATCGGACCAGTACGGGACACGTCGGCGCCTAAAAGTAACAGGACAAGAATTAGCACTGCATTCGATGCTCCACCGGACTGCGGAGTGTCGCCTTTCGCAGCCTCCTTTTGTAGGGCTTAAATCCCGTGGCTCATAACGTCAGTTGCACTGTAGGCGGTAAGGGCGAAGTTATCTGTCGTCGCTTTGGTGCTTCTATCTTGCTTCCCCGCTCCGGCCATGCATCAGGATCATCGGACCAGTACGGGGCACTTCGGCGCCTAAAATAACAGGACAAGAATTAGCACTGCATTCGATGCTCCACCGGACTGCGGTGTGTCGCCTTCCGCAGCCTCCTTTTGTAGGTCTTAAATCGCGTGGCTCATAACGTCACTTGCAGTGTAGGCTGTGAGGGCGAAGTTATCTGTCGTCGCTTTGGTGGTTCTATCTTGCTTCCCCGCTCCGGCCGTGCATCAGGATCATCGGACCAGTACGGGACACATCGGCGCCTAAAAGTAACAGGACAAGAATTAGCACTGCATTCGATGCTCCACCGGACTGCGGTGTGTCGCCTTTCGCAGTCTCCTTTTGTAGGGCTTAAATCCTGTGGCTCATAACGTCACTTGCAGTGTAGGCTGTGAGGGCGAAGTTATCTGTCGTCGCTTTGGTGCTTCTATCTTGCTTCCCCGCTCCGGCCGTGCATCAGGATCATCGGACCAGTACGGGACACGTCGGCGCCTAAAAGTAACAGGACAAGAATTAGCACTGCATTCGATGCTCCACCGGACTGCGGAGTGTCGCCTTTCGCAGCCTCCTTTTGTAGGGCCTAAATCCCGTGGCTCAAAACGTCAGTTGCACTGTAGGCTGTGAGGGCGAAGTTATCTGTCGTCGCTTTGGTGCTTCTATTTTTCTTCCCCGCTCCGGCAGTGCGTCAGGATCATCGGAGAAGTACGGGACACGTCGGCGCCTAAAAGTAACAGGACAAGAATTAGCACTGCATTCGATGCTCCACCGGACTGCGGAGTGTCGCCTTTCGAAGCTTCCTTTTGTAGGGCTTAAATCCTGAGTCTCATGACGTCAGTTGCACTGTAGGCGGTGACGGCGAAGTTATCTGTCGTCGCTTTGGTGCTTCTATCTTGCTTCCCCGCTCCGGCCGTGCATCAGGTTCATCGGACCAGTACGGGACACGTCGGCGCCTAAAATTAACAGGACAAGAATTAGCACTGCATTCGATGCTCCACCGGACTTCGGAGTGTCGCCTTTCGCAGCCTCCTTTTGTAGGGCTTAAATTCCGCGGCTCATAACGTCAGTTGCACTGTAGGCAGTGAGGGCGAAGTTATCTGTCGTCGCTTTGGTGCTTCTATCTTGCATCCCCGCTCCGGCCGTGCATCAGGATCATCGGACCAGTACGGGACACGTCGGCGCCTAAAAGTAACAGGACAAGAATTAGCACTGCATTCGATGCTCCACCGGACTGCGGAGTGTCGCCTTTCGCAGCTTCCTTTTGTAGGGCTTAAATCCCGTTTCTCATGACGTCAGTTGCACTGTAGGCGGTGACGGCGAAATTATCTTTCGTCGCTTTGGTGCTTCTATCTTGCTACCCCGAGCCGGCCGTGCATCAGGATCATCGGACCAGTACGGGACACGTCGGCGCCTAAAAGTAACAGGAGAAGTATTAGCACTGCATTCGATGCTCCACCGGACTTCGGAGTATCGCCTTTCGCAGCCTCCTTTTGTAGGGCTTAAATCCCGTGGCTCATAACGTCAGTTGCACTGTAGGCAGTGAGGGCGAAGTTATCTGTCGTCACTTTGGTGCTTCTATCTTGCTTCCCCGCTCCGGCCGTGCATCAGGATCATCGGACCAGTACGGGACACGTCGGCGCCTAAAAGTAACAGGACAAGAATTAGCACTGCATTCGATGCTCCACCGGACTGCGGAGTGTCGCCTTTCGCAGCCTCCTTTTGTAGGGCTTAAATCCCGTGGCTCATAACGTCAGTTGCACTGTAGGCGGTGAGGGCGATGATATCTGTCGTCGCTTTTGTGCTTCTATCTTGCTTCCCCGCTCCGGCCGTGTATCGGAAGCATCGGACCAGTACGGGACATGTCGGCGCCTAAAAGTAACAGGACAAGAATTAGGACTGCATTCGATGCTGCACCGGACCGCGGAGTGTCGCCTTTCGCAGCCTCCTTTTGTAGGGCTTAAATCCCGTGGGTCATAACGTCAGTTGCACTGTAGGCGGTAAGGGCGAAGTTATCTGTCGTCGCTTTGGTGATTCTATCTTGCTTCCCCGCTCCGGCCATGCATCAGGATCATCGGACCAGTACGGGACACGTCGGCGCCTAAAAGTAACAGGACAAGAATTAGCACTGCATTCGATGCTCCACCGGACCTCGGAGTGTCGCCTTTCGCAGCTTCCTTTTGTAGGGCTTAAATCCCGTGTCTCATGACGTCAGTTGCACTGTAGGCGGTGACGGCGAAATTATGTTTCGTCGCTTTGGTGCTTCTATCTTGCTTCCCCGCTCCGGCCGTGCATCAGGATCATCGGACCAGTACGGGACACGTCGGCGCCTAAAAGTAACAGGACAAGAATTAGCACTGCATTCGATGCTCCACCGGACTGCGGAGTGTCGCCTTTCGCAGCCTCCTTTTGTAGGGCTTAAATCCCGTGGCTCATTTGTCAGTTGCACTGTAGGCGGTGAGGGCGAAGTCATTTGTCGTCGCTTTGGTGCTTCTATCTTGCTTCCCCGCTCCGGCCGTGTATCGGAAGCATCGGACCAGTACGGGACACGTCGGCGCCTAAAAGTAACAGGACAAGAATTAGGACTGCATTCGATGCTGCACCGGACTTCGGAGTGTCGCCTTTCGCAGCCTCCTTTTGTAGGGCTTAAATCCCGTGGCTCATAACGTCAGTTGCACTGTAGGCAGTGAGGGCGAAGTTATCTGTCGTCGCTTTGGTGCTTCTATCTTGCTTCCCCGCTCCGGCCGTGCATCAGGATCATCGGACCAGTACGGGACACGTCGGCGCCTAAAAGTAACAGGACAAGAATTAGCACTGCATTCGATGCTCCACCGGACTGCGGAGTGTCGCCTTTCGCAGCCTCCTTTTGTAGGGCTTAAATCCCGTGGCTCATAACGTCAGTTGCACTGTAGGCGGTAAGGGCGAAGTTATCTGTCGTCGCTTTGGTGCTTCTATCTTTCTTCCCCGCTCCGGCCGTGCGTCAGGATCATCGGACCAGTACGGGACACGTCGGCGTCAAAAAGAAACAGGGCAAGAATTAGGACTGCATTCGATGCTCCACCGGACTGCGGAGTGTCGCCTTTCGCAGCCTCCTTTTGTAGGGATTAAATCCCGTGGCTCATAACGTCAGTTGCACTGTAGGCGGTAAGGAAGAAGTTATCTGTCGTCGCTTTGGTGATTCTATCTTGCTTCCCCACTCCGGCCATGCATCAGGATCATCGGACCAGTACGGGACACGTCGGCGCCTAAAATAACAGGACAAGAATTAGCACTGCATTCGATGCTCCACAGGACTGCGGAGTGTCGCCTTTCGCAGCTTCATTTTGTAGGGCTTAAATCCCGTGTCTCATGACGTCAGTTGCACTGTAGGCGGTGAGGGCGAAGTTGTCTGTCGTCGCTTTGGTGCTTCTATCTTGCTTCCCCGCTCCGGCCGTGCATCAGGATCATCGGACCAGTACGGAACACGTCGGCGCCTAAAAGTAACAGGACAAGAATTAGCACTGCACACGATGCTCCACCGGACTACGGTGTGTCGCCTTCCGCAGCCTCCTTATGTAGGGCTTAAATCCCGTGGCTCATAACGTCACTTGCAGTGTAGGCTGTGAGGTCGAAGTTATCTGTGGTCGCTTTGGTGCTTCTATCTTTCTTCCCCGCTCCGGCCGTGCGTCAGGATCATCGGAGAAGTACGGGACACGTCGGCGCCTAAATGTAACAGGACAAGATTTAGCACTGCATTCGATGCTCCACCGGACTGCGGAGTGTCGCCTTTCGCAGCTTCCTTTTGAAGGGCTTAAATCCTGTGTCTCATGACGTCAGTTGCACTGTAGGCGGTGACGGCGAAGTTATCTGTCGTCGCTTTGGTGCTTCTATCTTGCTTCCCCGCTCTGGCCGTGCATCAGGATCATCGGACCAGTACGGGACACGTCGGCGCCTAAAAGTAACAGGACAAGAATTAGCACTGCATTCGATGCTCCACCGGACTTCGGAGTATCGCCTTTCGGAGCCTCCTTTTGTAGGGCTTAAATCCCGTGGCTCATAACGTCAGTTGCACTGTAGGCTGTGAGGGCGAAGTTATCTGTTGTCGCTTTGGTGCTTCTATCTTGCTTCCCCGCTCCCGCCGTGCATAAGGATCATCGGACCTGTACGGGACACTTCGGCGCCTAAAAGTAACAGGACAAGAATTAGCACTGCATTCGATGCTCCACCGGACTGCGGAGTGTCGCCTTTCGCAGCTTCCTTTTGTAGGGCTTAAATCCCGTGGCTCATAACGTCAGTTGCACTGTAGGCGGTGAGGGCGAAGTTATCTGTCGTCGCTTTGGTGCTTCTATCTTGCTTCCCAGCTCCGGCCGTGTATCGGAAGCATCGGACCAGTACGGGACACGTCGGCGCCTAAAAGTAACAGGACAAGAATTAGCACTGCATTCGATGCTCCACCGGACTTCGGAGTGTCGCCTTTCGCAGCCTCCTTTTGTAGGGCTTAAATCCCGTGGCTCATAACGTCAGTTGCACTGTAGGCAGTAAGGTGCGAAGTTATCTGTCGTCGCTTTGGTGATTCTATCTTGCTTCCCCGCTCCGGCCATGCATCAGGATCATCGGACCAGTACGGGACACGTCGGCGCCTAAAATAACAGGACAAGAATTAGCACTGCATTCGATGCTCCACCGGACTGCGGTGTGTCGCCTTCCGCAGCCTTCTTTTGTAGGGCTTAAACCCCGTGGCTCATAACGTCACTTGCAGTGTAGGCTGTGAGGGCGAAGTTATCTGTCGTCGCTTTGGTGCTTCTATCTTGCTTCCCCGCTCCGGCCGTGCATCAGGATCATCGGACTAGTACGGGGCACATCGGCGCCTAAAATTAACCAGACAAGAATTAGCACTGCATTCGATGCTCCAAAAGAATGCGGTGTGTCGCCTTCCGCAGCCTTCTTTTGTAGGGCTTAAACCCGTGGCTCATGACGTCAGTTGCACTGTAGGCGGTGACGGCGAAGTCATCTGTCGTCGCTTTGGTGCTTCTATCTTGCTTCTCCGCTCCGGCCGTGCATCAGGATCATCGGACCAGTACGGGACACGTCGGCGCCTAAAAGTAACACGACAAGAATTAGCACTGCATTCGATGCTCCACAGGACTGCGGAGTGTCGCCTTTCGCAGCTTCCTTTTGTAGGGCTTAAATCCCGTGTCTCATGACGTCAGTTGCACTGTAGGCGGTGAGGGCGAAGTTGTCTGTCGTCGCTTTGGTGCTTCTATCTTGCTTCCCCGCTCCGGCCGTGCATCAGGATCATCGGACCAGTACGGGACACGTCGGCGCCTAAAAGTAACAGGACAAGAATTAGCACTGCACTCGATGCTCCACCGGACTACGGTGTGTCGCCTTCCGCAGCCTCCTTTTGTAGGGCTTAAATCCCGTGGCTCATAACGTCACTTGCAGTGTAGGCTGTGAGGTCGAAGTTATCTGTGGTCGCTTTGGTGCTTCTATCTTTCTTCCCCGCTCCGGCCGTGCGTCAGGATCATCGGAGAAGTACGGGACACGTCGGCGCCTAAATGTAACAGGACAAGATTTAGCACTGCATTCGATGCTCCACCGGACTGCGGAGTGTCGCCTTTCGCAGCTTCCTTTTGAAGGGCTTAAGTCCTGTGTCTCATGACGTCAGTTGCACTGTAGGCGGTGACGGCGAAGTTATCTGTCGTCGCTTTGGTGCTTCTATCTTGCTTCCCCGCTCCGGCCGTGCATCAGGATCATCGGACCAGTACGGGACACGTCGGCGCCTAAAAGTAACAGGACAAGAATTAGCACTGCATTCGATGCTCCACCGGACTGCGGAGTGTCGCCTTTCGCAGCCTCCTTTTGTAGGGCTTAAATCCCGTGGCTCATAACGTCAGTTGCACTGTAGGCTGTGAGGGCGAAGTTATCTGTCGTCGCTTTGGTGCTTCTATCTTGCTTCCCCGCTCCGGCCGTGCATCAGGATCATCGGACCAGTACGGGACACGTCGGCGCCTAAAAGTAACAGGACAAGAATTAGCACTGCATTCGATGCTCCACCGGACTGCGGAGTGTCGCCTTTCGCAGCCTCCTTTTGTAGGGCTTAAATCCCGTGGCTCATAACGTCAGTTGCACTGTAGGCGGTGAGGGCGAAGATATCTGTCGTCGCTTTTGTGCTTCTATCTTGCTTCCCCGCTCCGGCCGTGTATCGGAAGCATCGGACCAGTACGGGACACGTCGGCGCCTAAAAGTAACAGGACAAGAATTAGCACTGCATTCGATGCTCCACCGGACTTCGGAGTGTCGCCTTTCGCAGCCTCCTTTTGTAGGGCTTAAATCCCGTGGCTCATAACGTCAGTTGCACTGTAGGCGGTGAGGGCGAAGTTATCTGTCGTCGCTTTGGTGCTTCTATCTTGCTTCCCCGCTCCGGCCGTGCATCAGGATCATCGGACCAGTACGGGACACGTCGGCGCCTAAAAGTAACAGGACAAGAATTAGCACTGCATTCGATGCTCCACCGGACTGCGGTGTGTCGCCTTTCGCAGCCTCCTTTTGTAGGGCTTAAATCCCGTGGCTCATAACGTCAGTTGCACTGTAGGCGGTGAGGGCGAAGTTATCTGTCGTCGCTTTGGTGCTTCTATCTTGCTTCCCCGCTCCGGCCGTGCATCAGGATCATCGGACCAGTACGGGACACGTCGGCGCCTAAAAGTAACAGGACAAGAATTAGCACTGCATTCGATGCTCCACCGGACTGCGGAGTGTCGCCTTTCGCAGCCTCCTTTTGTAGGGCTTAAATCCCGTGGCTCATGACGTCAGTTGCACTGTAGGCGGTGACGGCGAAGTTATCTGTCGTCGCTTTGGTGCTTCTATCTTGCTTCCCCGCTCCGGCCGTGCGTCAGGATCATCGGACCAGTACGGGACACGTCGGCGCCTAAAAGTAACAGGACAAGAATTAGCACTGCATTCGATGCTCCACCGGACTGCGGAGTGTCGCCTTTCGCAGCCTCCTTTTGTAGGGCTTAAATCCCGTGGCTCATGACGTCAGTTGCACTGTAGGCGGTGACGGCGAAGTTATCTGTCGTCGCTTTGGTGCTTCTATCTTGCTTCCCCGCTCCGGCCGTGCATCAGGATCATCGGACCAGTACGGGACACGTCGGCGCCTAAAAGTAACAGGACAAGAATTAGCACTGCATTCGATGCTCCACCGGACTTCGGAGTGTCGCCTTTCGCAGCCTCCTTTTGTAGGGCTTAAATCCCGTGGCTCATAACGTCAGTTGCACTGTAGGCAGTGAGGGCGAAGTTATCTGTCGTCGCTTTGGTGCTTCTATCTTGCTTCCCCGCTCCGGCCGTGCATCAGGATCATCGGACCAGTACGGGACACGTCGGCGCCTAAAATGTAACAGGACAAGAATTAGCACTGCATTCGATGCTCCACCGGACTGCGGAGTGTCGCCTTTCGCAGCCTCCTTTTGTAGGGCTTAAATCCGTGGCTCATAACGTCAGTTGCACTGTAGGCGGTGAGGGCGAAGTTATCTGTCGTCGCTTTGGTGCTTCTATTTTTCTTCCCCGCTCCGGCAGTGCGTCAGGATCATCGGAGAAGTACGGGACACGTCGGCGCCTAAAAGTAACAGGACAAGAATTAGCACTGCATTCGATGCTCCACCGGACTGCGGAGTGTCGCCTTTCGAAGCTTCCTTTTGTAGGGCTTAAATCCTGAGTCTCATGACGTCAGTTGCACTGTAGGCGGTGACGGCGAAGTTATCTGTCGTCGCTTTGGTGCTTCTATCTTGCTTCCCCGCTCCGGCCGTGCATCAGGTTCATCGGACCAGTACGGGACACGTCGGCGCCTAAAATTAACAGGACAAGAATTAGCACTGCATTCGATGCTCCACCGGACTTCGGAGTGTCGCCTTTCGCAGCCTCCTTTTGTAGGGCTTAAATTCCGCGGCTCATAACGTCAGTTGCACTGTAGGCAGTGAGGGCGAAGTTATCTGTCGTCGCTTTGGTGCTTCTATCTTGCATCCCCGCTCCGGCCGTGCATCAGGATCATCGGACCAGTACGGGACACGTCGGCGCCTAAAAGTAACAGGACAAGAATTAGCACTGCATTCGATGCTCCACCGGACTGCGGAGTGTCGCCTTTCGCAGCTTCCTTTTGTAGGGCTTAAATCCCGTTTCTCATGACGTCAGTTGCACTGTAGGCGGTGACGGCGAAATTATCTTTCGTCGCTTTGGTGCTTCTATCTTGCTACCCCGAGCCGGCCGTGCATCAGGATCATCGGACCAGTACGGGACACGTCGGCGCCTAAAAGTAACAGGAGAAGTATTAGCACTGCATTCGATGCTCCACCGGACTTCGGAGTATCGCCTTTCGCAGCCTCCTTTTGTAGGGCTTAAATCCCGTGGCTCATAACGTCAGTTGCACTGTAGGCAGTGAGGGCGAAGTTATCTGTCGTCACTTTGGTGCTTCTATCTTGCTTCCCCGCTCCGGCCGTGCATCAGGATCATCGGACCAGTACGGGACACGTCGGCGCCTAAAAGTAACAGGACAAGAATTAGCACTGCATTCGATGCTCCACCGGACTGCGGAGTGTCGCCTTTCGCAGCCTCCTTTTGTAGGGCTTAAATCCCGTGGCTCATAACGTCAGTTGCACTGTAGGCGGTGAGGGCGATGATATCTGTCGTCGCTTTTGTGCTTCTATCTTGCTTCCCCGCTCCGGCCGTGTATCGGAAGCATCGGACCAGTACGGGACATGTCGGCGCCTAAAAGTAACAGGACAAGAATTAGGACTGCATTCGATGCTGCACCGGACCGCGGAGTGTCGCCTTTCGCAGCCTCCTTTTGTAGGGCTTAAATCCCGTGGCTCATAACGTCAGTTGCACTGTAGGCGGTAAGGGCGAAGTTATCTGTCGTCGCTTTGGTGATTCTATCTTGCTTCCCCGCTCCGGCCGTGCATCAGGATCATCGGACCAGTACGGGACACGTCGGCGCCTAAAAGTAACAGGACAAGAATTAGCACTGCATTCGATGCTCCACCGGACTGCGGAGTGTCGCCTTTCGCAGCTTCCTTTTGTAGGGCTTAAATCCCGTGTCTCATGACGTCAGTTGCACTGTAGGCGGTGACGGCGAAGTTATCTGTCGTCGCTTTGGTGCTTCTATCTTGCTTCCCCGCTCCGGCCGTGCATCAGGATCATCGGACCAGTACGGAACACGTCGGCGCCTAAAAGTAACAGGACAAGAATTAGCACTGCATTCGATGCTCCACCGGACTGCGGTGTGTCGCCTTCCGCAGCCTCCTTTTGTAGGGCTTAAATCCCGTGGCTCATAACGTCACTTGCAGTGTAGGCTGTGAGGGCGAAGTTATCTGTCGTCGCTTTGGTGCTTCTATCTTGCTTCCCCGCTCCGGCCGTGCATCAGGATCATCGGACAAGTACGGGACACGTCGGCGCCTAAATGTAACAGGACAAGAATTAGCACTGCACTCGATGCTCCACCGGACTGCGGTGTGTCGCCTTCCGCAGCCTCCTTATGTAGGGCTTAAATCCCGTGGCTCATAACGTCACTTGCAGTGTAGGCTGTGAGGTCGAAGTTATCTGTCGTCGCTTTGGTGCTTCTATCTTGCTTCCCCGCTCCGGCCGTGCGTCAGGATCATCGGACCAGTACGGGACACGTCGGCGCCTAAATGTAACAGGACAAGATTTAGCACTGCATTCGATGCTCCACCGGACTGCGGAGTGTCGCCTTTCGCAGCTTCCTTTTGTAGGGCTTAAGTCCCGTGTCTCATGACGTCAGTTGCACTGTAGGCGGTGAGGGCGAAGTTATCTGTCGTCGCTTTGGTGCTTCTATCTTGCTTCCCCGCTCCGGCCGTGCGTCAGGATCATCGGAGAAGTACGGGACACGTCGGCGCCTAAAAGTAACAGGACAAGAATTAGCACTGCATTCGATGCTCCACCGGACTGCGGAGTGTCGCCTTTCGCAGCTTCCTTTTGTAGGGCTTAAATCCTGTGTCTCATGACGTCAGTTGCACTGTAGGCGGTGACGGCGAAGTTATCTGTCGTCGCTTTGGTGCTTCTATCTTGCTTCCCCGCTCCGGCCGTGCATCAGGATCATCGGACCAGTACGGGACACGTCGGCGCCTAAAAGTAACAGGACAAGAATTAGCACTGCATTCGATGCTCCACCGGACTTCGGAGTGTCGCCTTTCGCAGCCTCCTTTTGTAGGGCTTAAATCCCGTGGCTCATAACGTCAGTTGCACTGTAGGCAGTGAGGGCGAAGTTATCTGTCGTCGCTTTGGTGCTTCTATCTTGCTTCCCCGCTCCGGCCGTGCATCAGGATCATCGGACCAGTACGGGACACTGTCGGCGCCTAAAAGTAACAGGACAAGAATTAGCACTGCATTCGATGCTCCACCGGACTGCGGAGTGTCGCCTTTCGCAGCTTCCTTTTGTAGGGCTTAAATCCCGTGGCTCATGACGTCAGTTGCACTGTAGGCGGTGAGGGCGAAGATTATCTGTCGTCGCTTTGGTGCTTCTATCTTGCTTCCCCGCTCCGGCCGTGCATCAGGATCATCGGACCAGTACGGGACACGTCGGCGCCTAAAAGTAACAGGACAAGAATTAGCACTGCATTCGATGCTCCACCGGACTTCGGAGTGTCGCCTTTCGCAGCCTCCTTTTGTAGGGCTTAAATCCCGTGGCTCATAACGTCAGTTGCACTGTAGGCAGTGAGGGCGAAGTTATCTGTCGTCGCTTTGGTGCTTCTATCTTGCTTCCCCGCTCCGGCCGTGCATCAGGATCATCGGACCAGTACGGGACACGTCGGCGCCTAAAAGTAACAGGACAAGAATTAGCACTGCATTCGATGCTCCACCGGACTGCGGAGTGTCGCCTTTCGCAGCCTCCTTTTGTAGGGCTTAAATCCCGTGGCTCATAACGTCAGTTGCACTGTAGGCGGTGAGGGCGAAGTTATCTGTCGTCGCTTTGGTGCTTCTATCTTGCTTCCCCGCTCCGGCCGTGCATCAGGATGCATCGGACCAGTACGGGACATGTCGGCGCCTAAAAGTAACAGGACAAGAATTAGCACTGCATTCGATGCTCCACCGGACCGCGGAGTGTCGCCTTTCGCAGCCTCCTTTTGTAGGGCTTAAATCCCGTGGCTCATAACGTCAGTTGCACTGTAGGCGGTGAGGGCGAAGTTATCTGTCGTCGCTTTGGTGCTTCTATCTTGCTTCCCCGCTCCGGCCGTGCATCAGGATCATCGGACCAGTACGGGACACGTCGGCGCCTAAAAGTAACAGGACAAGAATTAGCACTGCATTCGATGCTCCACCGGACCTCGGAGTGTCGCCTTTCGCAGCTTCCTTTTGTAGGGCTTAAATCCCGTGTCTCATGACGTCAGTTGCACTGTAGGCGGTGACGGCGAAGTTATGTTTCGTCGCTTTGGTGCTTCTATCTTGCTTCCCCGCTCCGGCCGTGCATCAGGATCATCGGACCAGTACGGAACACGTCGGCGCCTAAAAGTAACAGGACAAGAATTAGCACTGCACACGATGCTCCACCGGACTACGGTGTGTCGCCTTCCGCAGCCTCCTTATGTAGGGCTTAAATCCCGTGGCTCATAACGTCACTTGCAGTGTAGGCTGTGAGGTCGAAGTTATCTGTGGTCGCTTTGGTGCTTCTATCTTTCTTCCCCGCTCCGGCCGTGCGTCAGGATCATCGGAGAAGTACGGGACACGTCGGCGCCTAAATGTAACAGGACAAGATTTAGCACTGCATTCGATGCTCCACCGGACTGCGGAGTGTCGCCTTTCGCAGCTTCCTTTTGAAGGGCTTAAGTCCTGTGTCTCATGACGTCAGTTGCACTGTAGGCGGTGACGGCGAAGTTATCTGTCGTCGCTTTGGTGCTTCTATCTTTCTTCCCCGCTCCGGCCGTGCGTCAGGATCATCGGACCAGTACGGGACACGTCGGCGCCTAAATGTAACAGGACAAGAATTAGCACTGCATTCGATGCTCCACCGGACTGCGGAGTGTCGCCTTTCGACGCCTCCTTTTGTAGGGCTTAAATCCGTGGCTCATAACGTCAGTTGCACTGTAGGCGGTGACGGCGAAGTTATCTGTCGTCGCTTTGGTGCTTCTATCTTGCTTCCCCGCTCCGGCCGTGCATCAGGATCATCGGACCAGTACGGGACACATCGGCGCCTAAAAGTAACAGGACAAGAATTAGCACTGCATTCGATGCTCCACCGGACTGCGGTGTGTCGCCTTTCGCAGTCTCCTTTTGTAGGGCTTAAATCCCGTGGCTCATAACGTCACTTGCAGTGTAGGCTGTGAGGGCGAAGTTATCTGTCGTCGCTTTGGTGCTTCTATCTTGCTTCCCCGCTCCGGCCGTCGCATCAGGATCATCGGACCAGTACGGGACACGTCGGCGCCTAAAAGTAACAGGACAAGAATTAGCACTGCATTCGATGCTCCACCGGACTGCGGAGTGTCGCCTTTCGCAGCCTCCTTTTGTAGGGCCTAAATCCCGTGGCTCATAACGTCAGTTGCACTGTAGGCTGTGAGGGCGAAGTTATCTGTCGTCGCTTTGGTGCTTCTATCTTGCTTCCCCGCTCCGGCCAGTGCATCAGGATCATCGGACCAGTACGGGACACGTCGGCGCCTAAAAGTAACAGGACAAGAATTAGCACTGCATTCGATGCTCCACCGGACTGCGGAGTGTCGCCTTTCGCAGCTTCCTTTTGTAGGGCTTAAATCCGTGGTCTCATGACGTCAGTTGCACTGTAGGCGGTGAGGGCGAAGTTATCTGTCGTCGCTTTGGTGCTTCTATCTTGCTTCCCCGCTCCGGCCGTGCATCAGGATCATCGGACCAGTACGGGACACATCGGCGCCTAAAAGTAACAGGACAAGAATTAGCACTGCATTCGATGCTCCACCGGACTGCGGTGTGTCGCCTTTCGCAGTCTCCTTTTGTAGGGCTTAAATCCCGTGGCTCATAACGTCACTTGCAGTGTAGACTGTGAGGGCGAAGTTATCTGTCGTCGCTTTGGTGCTTCTATCTTGCTTCCCCGCTCCGGCCGCGCATCAGGATCATCGGACCAGTACGGGACACGTCGGCGCCTAAAAGTAACAGGACAAGAATTAGCACTGCATTCGATGCTCCACCGGACTGCGGAGTGTCGCCTTTCGCAGCCTCCTTTTGTAGGGCCTAAATCCCGGGGCTCAAAACGTCAGTTGCACGGTAGGCTGTGAGGGCGAAGTTATCTGTCGTCGCTTTGGTGCTTCTATTTTTCTTCCCCGCTCCGGCAGTGCGTCAGGATCATCGGAGAAGTACGGGACACGTCGGCGCCTAAAAGTAACAGGACAAGAATTAGCACTGCATTCGATGCTCCACCGGACTGCGGAGTGTCGCCTTTCGAAGCTTCCTTTTGTAGGGCTTAAATCCTGAGTCTCATGACGTCAGTTGCACCGTAGGCAGTGAGGGCGAAGTTATCTGTCGTCGCTTTGGTGCTTCTATCTTGCATCCCCGCTCCGGCCGTGCATCAGGATCATCGGACCAGTACGGGACACGTCGGCGCCTAAAATTAACAGGACAAGAATTAGCACTGCATTCGATGCTCCACCGGACTGCGGAGTGTCGCCTTTCGCAGCTTCCTTTTGTAGGGCTTAAATCCCGTTTCTCATGACGTCAGTTGCACTGTAGGCGGTGACGGCGAAATTATCTTTCGTCGCTTTGGTGCTTCTATCTTGCTACCCCGAGCCGGCCGTGCATCAGGATCATCGGACCAGTACGGGACACGTCGGCGCCTAAAAGTAACAGGAGAAGTATTAGCACTGCATTCGATGCTCCACCGGACTTCGGAGTATCGCCTTTCGCAGCCTCCTTTTGTAGGGCTTAAATCCCGTGGCTCATAACGTCAGTTGCACTGTAGGCAGTGAGGGCGAAGTTATCTGTCGTCACTTTGGTGCTTCTATCTTGCTTCCCCGCTCCGGCCGTGCATCAGGATCATCGGACCAGTACGGGACACGTCGGCGCCTAAAAGTAACAGGACAAGAATTAGCACTGCATTCGATGCTCCACCGGACTGCGGAGTGTCGCCTTTCGCAGCCCCCTTTTGTAGGGCTTAAATCCCGTGGCTCATAACGTCAGTTGCACTGTAGGCGGTGAGGGCGATGATATCTGTCGTCGCTTTTGTGCTTCTATCTTGCTTCCCCGCTCCGGCCGTGTATCGGAAGCATCGGACCAGTACGGGACATGTCGGCGCCTAAAAGTAACAGGACAAGAATTAGGACTGCATTCGATGCTGCACCGGACCGCGGAGTGTCGCCTTTCGCAGCCTCCTTTTGTAGGGCTTAAATCCCGTGGGTCATAACGTCAGTTGCACTGTAGGCGGTAAGGGCGAAGTTATCTGTCGTCGCTTTGGTGATTCTATCTTGCATCCCCGCTCCGGCCATGCATCAGGATCATCGGACCAGTACGGGACACGTCGGCGCCTAAATGTAACAGGACAAGAATTAGCACTGCATTCGATGCTCCACCGGACCTCGGAGTGTCGCCTTTCGCAGCTTCCTTTTGTAGGGCTTAAATCCCGTATCTCATGACGTCAGTTGCACTGTAGGCGGTGACGGCGAAATTATGTTTCGTCGCTTTGGTGCTTCTATCTTGCTTCCCCGCTCCGGCCGTGCATCAGGATCATCGGACCAGTACGGGACACGTCGGCGCCTAAAAGTAACAGGACAAGAATTAGCACTGCATTCGATGCTCCACCGGACTGCGGAGTGTCGCCTTTCGCAGCCTCCTTTTGTAGGGCTTAAATCCCGTGGCTCATTTGTCAGTTGCACTGTAGGCGGTGAGGGCGAAGTCATTTGTCGTCGCTTTGGTGCTTCTATCTTGCTTCCCCGCTCCGGCCGTGTATCGGAAGCATCGGACCAGTACGGGACACGTCGGCGCCTAAAAGTAACAGGACAAGAATTAGGACTGCATTCGATGCTGCACCGGACTTCGGAGTGTCGCCTTTCGCAGCCTCCTTTTGTAGGGCTTAAATCCCGTGGCTCATAACGTCAGTTGCACTGTAGGCGGTGACGGCGAAATTATGTTTCGTCGCTTTGGTGCTTCTATCTTGCTTCCCCGCTCCGGCCGTGCATCAGGATCATCGGACCAGTACGGGACACGTCGGCGCCTAAAAGTAACAGGACAAGAATTAGCACTGCATTCGATATTCCACCGGACTGCGGAGTGTCGCCTTTCGCAGCCTCCTTTTGTAGGGCTTAAATCCCGTGGCTCATTTGTCAGTTGCACTGTAGGCGGTGAGGGCGAAGTCATTTGTCGTCGCTTTGGTGCTTCTATCTTGCTTCCCCGCTCCGGCCGTGTATCGGAAGCATCGGACCAGTACGGGACACGTCGGCGCCTAAAAGTAACAGGACAAGAATTAGGACTGCATTCGATGCTGCACCGGACTTCGGAGTGTCGCCTTTCGCAGCCTCCTTTAGTAGGGCTTAAATCCCGTGGCTCATAACGTCAGTTGCACTGTAGGCAGTGAGGGCGAAGTTATCTGTCGTCGCTTTGGTGCTTCTATCTTGCTTCCCCGCTCCGGCCGTGCATCAGGATCATCGGACCAGTACGGGACACGTCGGCGCCTAAAAGTAACAGGACAAGAATTAGCACTGCATTCGATGCTCCACCGGACTGCGGAGTGTCGCCTTTCGCAGCCTCCTTTTGTAGGGCTTAAATCCCGTGGCTCATAACGTCAGTTGCACTGTAGGCGGTAAGGGCGAAGTTATCTGTGGTCGCTTTGGTGCTTCTATCTTTCTTCCCCGCTCCGGCCGTGCGTCAGGATCATCGGACCAGTACGGGACACGTCGGCGTCAAAAAGAAACAGGGCAAGAATTAGGACTGCATTCGATGCTCCACCGGACTGCGGAGTGTCGCCTTTCGCAGCCTCCTTTTGTAGGGATTAAATCCCGTGGCTCATAACGTCAGTTGCACTGTAGGCGGTAAGGAAGAAGTTATCTGTCGTCGCTTTGGTGATTCTATCTTGCTTCCCCACTCCGGCCATGCATCAGGATCATCGGACCAGTACGGGACACGTCGGCGCCTAAAATAACAGGACAAGAATTAGCACTGCATTCGATGCTCCACCGGACTGCGGTGTGTCGCCTTCCGGAGCCTTCTTTTGTAGGGCTTAAACCCCGTGGCTCATAACGTCACTTGCAGTGTAGGCTGTGAGGGCACAGTTATCTGTCGTCGCTTTGGTGCATCTATCTTGCTTCCCCGCTCCGGCCGTGCATCAGGATCATCGGACTAGTACGGGGCACATCGGCGCCTAAAATTAACCAGACAAGAATTAGCCCTGCATTCGATGCTCCAAAAGAATGCGGTGTGTCGCCTTCCGCAGCCTTGTTTTGTAGGGCTTAAACCCCGTGGCTCATGACGTCAGTTGCACTGTAGGCGGTGACGGCGAAGTCATCTGTCGTCGCTTTGGTGCTTCTATCTTGCTTCTCCGCTCCGGCCGTGCATCAGGATCATCGGACCAGTACGGGACACGTTGGCGCCTAAAAGTAACACGACAAGAATTAGCACTGCATTCGATGCTCCACAGGACTGCGGAGTGTCGCCTTTCGCAGCTTCATTTTGTAGGGCTTAAATCCCGTGTCTCATGACGTCAGTTGCACTGTAGGCGGTGAGGGCGAAGTTGTCTGTCGTCGCTTTGGTGCTTCTATCTTGCTTCCCCGCTCCGGCCGTGCATCAGGATCATCGGACCAGTACGGAACACGTCGGCGCCTAAAAGTAACAGGACAAGAATTAGCACTGCACACGATGCTCCACCGGACTACGGTGTGTCGCCTTCCGCAGCCTCCTTATGTAGGGCTTAAATCGCGTGGCTCATAACGTCACTTGCAGTGTAGGCTGTGAGGTCGAAGTTATCTGTGGTCGCTTTGGTGCTTCTATCTTTCTTCCCCGCTCCGGCCGTGCGTCAGGATCATCGGAGAAGTACGGGACACGTCGGCGCCTAAATGTAACAGGACAAGATTTAGCACTGCATTCGATGCTCCACCGGACTGCGGAGTGTCGCCTTTCGCAGCTTCCTTTTGAAGGGCTTAAGTCCTGTGTCTCATGACGTCAGTTGCACTGTAGGCGGTGACGGCGAAGTTATCTGTCGTCGCTTTGGTGCTTCTATTTTTCTTCCCCGCTCCGGCAGTGCGTCAGGATCATCGGAGAAGTACGGGACACGTCGGCGCCTAAAAGTAACAGGACAAGAATTAGCACTGCATTCGATGCTCCACCGGACTGCGGAGTGTCGCCTTTCGAAGCTTCCTTTTGTAGGGCTTAAATCCTGAGTCTCATGACGTCAGTTGCACTGTAGGCGGTGACGGCGAAGTTATCTGTCGTCGCTTTGGTGCTTCTATCTTGCTTCCCCGCTCCGGCCGTGCATCAGGTTCATCGGACCAGTACGGGACACGTCGGCGCCTAAAATTAACAGGACAAGAATTAGCACTGCATTCGATGCTCCACCGGACTTCGGAGTGTCGCCTTTCGCAGCCTCCTTTTGTAGGGCTTAAATTCCGCGGCTCATAACGTCAGTTGCACTGTAGGCAGTGAGGGCGAAGTTATCTGTCGTCGCTTTGGTGCTTCTATCTTGCATCCCCGCTCCGGCCGTGCATCAGGATCATCGGACCAGTACGGGACATGTCGGCGCCTAAAATTAACAGGACAAGAATTAGCACTGCATTCGATGCTCCACCGGACTGCGGAGTGTCGCCTTTCGCAGCTTCCTTTTGTAGGGCTTAAATCCCGTTTCTCATGACGTCAGTTGCACTGTAGGCGGTGACGGCGAAATTATCTTTCGTCGCTTTGGTGCTTCTATCTTGCTACCCCGAGCCGGCCGTGCATCAGGATCATCGGACCAGTACGGGACACGTCGGCGCCTAAAAGTAACAGGAGAAGTATTAGCACTGCATTCGATGCTCCACCGGACTTCGGAGTATCGCCTTTCGCAGCCTCCTTTTGTAGGGCTTAAATCCCGTGGCTCATAACGTCAGTTGCACTGTAGGCAGTGAGGGCGAAGTTATCTGTCGTCACTTTGGTGCTTCTATCTTGCTTCCCCGCTCCGGCCGTGCATCAGGATCATCGGACCAGTACGGGACACGTCGGCGCCTAAAAGTAACAGGACAAGAATTAGCACTGCATTAGATGCTCCACCGGACTGCGGAGTGTCGCCTTTCGCAGCCTCCTTTTGTAGGGCTTAAATCCCGTGGCTCATAACGTCAGTTGCACTGTAGGCGGTGAGGGCGATGATATCTGTCGTCGCTTTTGTGCTTCTATCTTGCTTCCCCGCTCCGGCCGTGTATCGGAAGCATCGGACCAGTACGGGACATGTCGGCGCCTAAAAGTAACAGGACAAGAATTAGGACTGCATTCGATGCTGCACCGGACCGCGGAGTGTCGCCTTTCGCAGCCTCCTTTTGTAGGGCTTAAATCCCGTGGGTCATAACGTCAGTTGCACTGTAGGCGGTAAGGGCGAAGTTATCTGTCGTCGCTTTGGTGATTCTATCTTGCTTCCCCGCTCCGGCCATGCATCAGGATCATCGGACCAGTACGGGACACGTCGGCGCCTAAAAGTAACAGGACAAGAATTAGCACTGCATTCGATGCTCCACCGGACCTCGGAGTGTCGCCTTTCGCAGCTTCCTTTTGTAGGGCTTAAATCCCGTGTCTCATGACGTCAGTTGCACTGTAGGCGGTGACGGCGAAATTATGTTTCGTCGCTTTGGTGCTTCTATCTTGCTTCCCCGCTCCGGCCGTGCATCAGGATCATCGGACCAGTACGGAACACGTCGGCGCCTAAAAGTAACAGGACAAGAATTAGCACTGCACACGATGCTCCACCGGACTACGGTGTGTCGCCTTCCGCAGCCTCCTTATGTAGGGCTTAAATCCCGTGGCTCATAACGTCACTTGCAGTGTAGGCTGTGAGGTCGAAGTTATCTGTGGTCGCTTTGGTGCTTCTATCTTTCTTCCCTGCTCCGGCCGTGCGTCAGGATCATCGGAGAAGTACGGGACACGTCGGCGCCTAAATGTAACAGGACAAGATTTAGCACTGCATTCGATGCTCCACCGGACTGCGGAGTGTCGCCTTTCGCAGCTTCCTTTTGAAGGGCTTAAGTCCTGTGTCTCATGACGTCAGTTGCACTGTAGGCGGTGACGGCGAAGTTATCTGTCGTCGCTTTGGTGCTTCTATTTTTCTTCCCCGCTCCGGCAGTGCGTCAGGATCATCGGAGAAGTACGGGACACGTCGGCGCCTAAAAGTAACAGGACAAGAATTAGCACTGCATTCGATGCTCCACCGGACTGCGGAGTGTCGCCTTTCGAAGCTTCCTTTTGTAGGGCTTAAATCCTGAGTCTCATGACGTCAGTTGCACTGTAGGCGGTGACGGCGAAGTTATCTGTCGTCGCTTTGGTGCTTCTATCTTGCTTCCCCGCTCCGGCCGTGCATCAGGTTCATCGGACCAGTACGGGACACGTCGGCGCCTAAAATTAACAGGACAAGAATTAGCACTGCATTCGATGCTCCACCGGACTTCGGAGTGTCGCCTTTCGCAGCCTCCTTTTGTAGGGATTAAATTCCGCGGCT
>JARKHS020036495.1:0-63888 GCA_030143305.2 Amblyomma americanum | reverse complement strand
TTCACGAAACTCTGAGGCTGGCAAAGGAAGGTTTCGCACCGCACCGCTAGCCGTCAGAAATCACGGAGTCTGCGTTTACGACACGTTTCACGTCACTCCGTTCTGGGGTGTCATAAGAGCTGCCGTGGCGTCATAAACGTGACCTGAGTTTGAATCAGAGCGGAGGGAAAAACTTTTCAAATTCGAATCCCAATTTCTTTGAAATAAATGCATCTCTCGCGCCAGGACAAGCGGCAACAAAGCCATGAAATGCCGAACTATCAGATTTTGCTAAAAAAAAGATAGAGTTCTCCTCAGTGTCCTTTAAGTGGTTCGTCCCGACACGGGCAAAGATATTGCAAATTATATCCCGGATTCCAGTACCAAGGCAAATTAATTTAGCGCCATGGCTTTCGGTATGACTGAAAATATTGAACTGCGCCATAAAATAAAAACTTTCTCTCAAGGAGGAAGTGTTCAAGAAAATATGGACATCTTTGCAATTTTTATATCACATAAGCTGTGATGGACGCCGAATGCTGGAGCAGTCAACCTTAATGTCAGGCGTCCCAAATAAGTCTTCCTCATGAATAACTGTTCAATTCTTCTACAGGCGTGTATCAAAATGTTGTGCAATTTCATTAGAAGTTTTCAATATGAATACACGTAGCACAATATCGGAGAGAGCAGTGTCCTGCAGTGGACGGAGTTTGGCCCATTATGATAATCTTATTCCCTGCTGCTGGTACAATTCGGGCACCGATCCTTTCATAACTTAATAATCGTAAAACAAATATTGAATAGACTTATATTAGAATGGAGTCTCGTGTAAACGGTGTATTTATGTGAAAATTTGTTAAAGGCGAACACGAAGAGATGGGCTTCGTTTGCCACATTCTGCCTTTGTTGATTTCTTCAGGTATAGAAATTTTGGCCTTCATATTACAGAGAGCTGTAACAGTAGTCTTTGTGTTATGTTGGCCTAATTGCGCATGTGCAAGCACTCCATGACTGCTAGAACGCACTGCACTGAGGGCGTTGCGGTAGCATTGGAGGTAGAGCTGCAAAAAGCAATGCTTTCGCGCAATATCCCGTGCTTAGTGATACTAAAACGTCAGCAAATATTTTTTCACATTGAATCTTATCTTACATATTTTTTTCATTTCCCATTATTACTATTCCGCTTTACTTTCCTTTTACTTTCTGCGATACTGCGCTTTCTGAAGAGACTGAAGAGATTTTCTGATGATGGCCAAAGAAAGGCCTTGCTCTACACATCTTCATCCTTGACGAAAGAAGAAGGCGCCGACCAAAAGAAAAGATGGGATGACGTTTCGGCTCCCCCACGGGAGCCTTGTTCACGTCATCCCATCTTTTCTTTTCGTCGGCGCCTTCTTCTTTCGTCATGTACCATCCCGACCAGACGGGTTTCCGTCAGACTCTAGACTTCAAGCATATTCGCCAGACGTATGGCCAACCCAGCTCATTGTGAACAAGGCTCCCGTGGGGGAGCCGAAACGTCATCCCATCTTTTCTTTTGGTCGGCGCCTTCTTCTTTCGTCATGTACCATCCCGACCAGACGGGTTTCCGTCAGACTCTAGACTTCAAGCATATTCGCCAGACGTATGGCCAACCCAGCTCATTGTGAACAAGGCTCCCGTGGGGGAGCCGAAACGTCATCCCATCTTTTCTTTTGGTCGGCGCCTTCTTCTTTCGTCATGTACCATCCCGACCAGACGGGTTTCCGTCAGACTCTAGACTTCATCTTCATCCTTACGTGGCTCTTATTAACCAAACCGCATCAGGTTGTTGCCGAGAAGGAAACTACCTCAAAACACCAGGGTACAAATCAAGATCCAGCCAGTCCCGAGTTGGATAGGCAAAAGACTAAAACAAAGGCAGTCGAAAAAGAAGACTTAAAAACCTATCCAAGCGCTGGAACAATGGCGGGATAGATTGTACGTAGATGCAGCAATGTCCGTGAAAGGGATAGGCATAATATCGATGACAACGCCCGAAGGTTCTCCCATTAAGAGCGGAATAATGAATCAGAGCGCAGAATGAAACGGACGCGCAACAGGCAGCTGCAGCTCATGGCATCCGTTGGAACCGAAATGCAGCAGTGCTGTCCGTCGCCCAAACAGCTGTGCGGAATTTCATTAGAGGTCGTGTAACCGAATTCTGCTGGAACATACTAAGAGAACCAGAACCGAACAATGTTTTGGAATTCTGGACCCCTGGGCACAAAAACACGCGCAGAAACTAGGCGTCTGACTCTGAGGCTGGAGCCACACTTTCCAAGCAGTGAGTACCCAGCCGTCATTCCCTCCTGACAAATCATCAAACTCGAGAAAGAGAGAGACAGACAGAAAAACTTTGATGAAAAAATAGAGAATAAAGCCGGCGTTAAAAATTTCTCGCATGTTACTCTGCGTGGGGAAGGGAACTTGGGAGATAAAGGCGGGAGGATACCGGTGCTGGAAAGGTAAAATAAATCAATTCGAAAAGGAAGAAGTAAAATTCGCCATTAAATGCGTACTAAGGTGCAACAGTGAGTAACGATGTTACGTATGAAATAATGAAGTGCATAGTCCGAAAAATTAGCTAACAAAGTTCGCTAAATGCTATATGGTGAACAGAAGAGTTTTTCTCATATCTAGCAAGAATTTCAATACAAGAGAAGAATACGTATTTAGGAGAGTACAAACTAACTCTCTTCCCTGTCCAGTCACTTCTAATAAATGGCACCCCGACGTACATGATCCGGGCTCCCCTTATGCAGAGAACCGGTCTCAATGTTTCCCATGACGTTGATTTGCCGAACAAACTTCACATCAGAAGAAACATTTGACACAACCTATGAGCGGTGAAAGTCCCTGTGCAGGGTCCCTGTGCAGAGAGGACCCCGTCTCACGATGAACCAGGCGTAAAGGGGACAACTCGTGCTTCAGGCCATCGGGTGCACGGAGTGAGAACAACCAACTTTTAAGCTCTGAATAAAAGTCTTCCTCCTCCTTCATTCGTGTCTTCCTGGCCAAAGTGTTCTGGTGCTCTCCTTTCAAGAGAAAGGAAGATATTTGCAAACCAAAGGCGATGATGGCGAGGCGGAATGTCACGCTGTAGGCAAGCACGTCCGAATTTCTAAACACGTCTTTTCTTTACTGCGCATAGAATTAGCCTTTTCATTCTCCTTATGAAATATAGCTATCAGGTGCATGAGGCTTGCAGCAAATTTGTTGGTAAAATACAAAACTGAAAGCCTGAACTGAACGCAACATTTGAGCAGTGTTATATCTCTAGTGCGATAGCTGCTTCTTCAGCCAAGAAGAAAATATCACAAGAAGGAAATATCACAAGAAGGAAATATCCTCTTCCTCACAAAACCCTAAGTAAATATGAAGAGCACATAATCAGGCGACTACAAACTTATACTTTGCCCAATCCTTACCTAATCAGTAAATGGTACCCAGACACCTACGATTTGTCCTGGCCCTTCTGTGGAGCAGTTGGCACACTCTTTCACGCAGTTTGGGAATGTCAAGAAAACCCAGACTTGGGCAGCAATCCCGATCCGACTTATGAGCGCTGGGAGGCAACCCTTCATAGCCACAGCCCCCTCGACCAGAAATCGCTGGTTGAGAGGGGCCGGATTATGATGGCGACCAATGGGTTCTCGTACTGAACCCAGCCGATTTTTATGCACTGAATAAATGTTTTTCCTGCTCCTCCTCCTTGAGCAGTGTGTACCCATTGATTATGGCTCTTTTTGGCATTAGGGTAGATACATATACTATTAGGTTACGAAAAGATTACAAAGCCACTGTTTAGACATGCAAAAGAAAGGCAACGAACAATTGTGATTGTGAGTTGAATGAATGTTGTGATTAGAGCTAGTGACCACACTTCGTAAAAAAAGCTGATGGAAGATTCTCTGGATGTTAACCTAGTGTTTTGTTAATATTAGAAAACAAATGTGACCAAAAACTTTCCAAGGCTTCCTGATTTCATTGGCTTTCTGCCGCAGAAGACAATGCTCAGTAGGAGCGGAGCTCTCGCGAGTTGAGAATGCCCATAAATATGTACACGTTTAACGGACAGCTGAACGGGATGTTGCATGAGCGTACGTTAAAAATCGGCGCATTTTGTCCATACCAGTAAGTTTACTAGCTTACAGTCTCTGATAAAATCAGTATTGGTACAAACCGCGGCGCGTAGTGGCCAACGTTTTACTTCTGTCTTGGAATCCATCCTAGGACAAAGCGAGAATCTTATTATTGGCTGCCAAATTTCTTTCCAAGCATGCACGATTCTTAGCTCGCCATGGCGCTAAATATAAAAAGAAAACTAACAAAACTAAACATTTTGCTGCCAGAGATTTGCGGATACATTCGTTCTTCCGGCAAGCAACTCGGTGACGAATGCAACACGGCGTGGATGCTTTTCAAACGGCGCAGGACGCCATTTTAAAGCATTGTGTTTGTTTTTTAAGGCTACAAGTGTCATCCATGGTAGCGCATTAAAGAAATAGCTTATTAATTTGGAGTTTAGAGGCAGCAGGATTGAAGCACAGCAAGTGGCATGTGCGGAGAGCCTTAAAGCTACGCAAGCTTATTGTAGAGGTATATTGCCTTTCGGCGCCGATGCCTAGCGCACGTAATTAAGGCGATGGATTCTACATGAATTGACATGTGAAGTTATGTCCCATGTCCGCAGTGTACAAAGATAGACTGCAAAGAAAGAGTTTATACATGTGTTTGCTAGGGTAAACTAACTTGGCCCACTCGTGCTTGCGTCATCGTGTTAGTCAGTTTAATCAATTTATTACATTAGTGAGGTCTTTGGTATAATAAGTCATTATAGATTGCGTACGCAGTTACGACATTCGCGTCTGTCAAGAGCAGGGATGGGATACCTGAGGGCTGATTTTTGTTTTGGAAAGAAGTGCAGTTAGCTTATTTTTAAAAAGAAATCCTCTCTCTTGACCTATAGTAAATTTCGAGAAAGCAACCAATCCGTATGAGAAATTTCGCTATATCTATTTGTCGAGCGGTTTTTTGCAACTGCTTATGCTGCAAAGGCACAAAATGAAAATAATTTAACTGCAGTGAAAATATCAATCTTAGGAAAATGATCAGAGGTATTTTTGTTTTTAATACCAGAAAAAATATTAGTTAAAACGCATCTCGCAATCCTTTATTTTACATAATGAAGCGCAGCCTTTCAGCGTGTTCAGGTGGGAATTTGGTTTTTGAGGGCGATGAGTATCCTTCAACCGGAAATGGTATGAAGATGCGTTTGTGAACTGAGGGTTCTTGGCGATCTCTAATGGCTTCTAACATGCTTATATGGAAGCAAGATATTTTATATTGCATTTCAAGGATTCTCTAGAAACCTCTTTGAAATGCTGAAGTGTCACCAACCTCAACCCTTCTGAATTGCCTCGATGGAAGGCTAGAAGTCACCGGTGGAGCTTTTGCGGTCACTCCGTTAAGAATATTTGGGAAATTAGCGAATTTGAGAAGACTGCAGACAACACAGAGCAATATCGATAGGACGTAGTAATATCCGCACCCCGTTACCGACTCGCAGGTAAAGGGTTCGATTTCTGGACCCAATGCTGTATTTGTTTTTGTTTTTTTACACTTCTTAATAAAGGAACAAATCCCTGACCCCTATAACGCAAATTGCATCCAGCAGTGTGTAGTTTATTTAAAATTAATCCCAAAGAGCAAGAACGCCTGTGGCAGTTCAGTTTGTCTCTTAAAGGGCGGAGCTTCTGTCTGTGAGAGGCGTTTGGCTTTGAGTGCATGCAATATTGCAGTCGGTACTTTTGGAACAGTTCTAGATATGCATACTGTTTGGTTTTGGCGATGACTTATGCTCGTCAGGCATACAAGCCCAATAGGTTGGAGCTGTTTCGCAAGGTAAGTATAGATAAGGTTGCAAGTTAAGGTAACAAATACACCAGTAGTGAATAACTTCACTTATGTTAGTATAGTGTAGCCTAGCGGCTATTACACAAGCGAGTCATTGGTTGCTTCTTTCAAAATCATGAGTGTCCCTTCATTGTGCAATGGAAGGTCACCTTTCTTAACTGTAGCGAAGAAGAGTGTACTGTTTTTTTATGTAGGTAACGCAACTGACACTTCGAGAAGAGGCTCAAGATTGTCTGCAGCATTTCAGCACAAGTTGTTTTGCTATGTCTGCGTCAGTATATAGAAAGCATGATTTTTCGCAGTCCGAGTTCGAGTGGAGACCCGGTATAGTGCTGTACCGTTAAAAACACAAGTGCAACTGAGGCAGGAGTTGCCATTGCTCTAGCAATAATACATAGATAACGGTACAAGGGTGATAGTGAGTGACTCTAAGGCAGCCATTAAGATTTATGATATGGGCAGAATCTCAGCTGCAGCCGCCAAAATTCTGAGAGAAGGGCAAGTACCATCAGAGCTAATCTCTGTGATCTTGTCCCCGGCTCATCAGGGCATGTGGGGGAACGAGAAGGCGCACGCGACCGCCCGAGGGCTCACTTTCCGATAGATCGCTGACGCACTGCCTCCACGCGAGAAACACCTCCCATCGGGTGACGAACTCACAACATTCTATGAAATCATTTCTCATTGTAAGCTCGGTCGTAAGACCTATCTAGCAGCAGATAAACCGCTCAGTAGGAATGAGGAAATCATGTGGAGGAAATTGCTAACCTTTGTGTTTCAAAACCCTCAACTGTGCAGTAAATGGCATCCAGAAGTCTTTAATCCTAGATGTACGCACTGCAATAGCATTTCAGATCTAGTCCACATGGTCTGGACCTCCGCTTTTTATAACGACCCCAATAGAAATGTACAATCCTGGGAGACCTTATTGCTCAACCACGAAGCTGAAGAACAACGCAAAGTCATCGGTCTCGCCCTGACCGCCGCCGAGTCCCAAGGGATTCCGGCGGACGGTTAGGGGAATGAAGGAGGGTTTAGGCAATAGCCCTCTCCCCCATGATTTTTGATGTGAGCAAATTAAAGTTATTTCTCTCTCTCTCTCTCTCTCTCTCGCAGTTTACACCTTGAACGAAATCCCTCTAAAATATTTCTTTCTTCTAAAAGCGGAGGATGTTTTCTCAAATAAGCGATGTTTAAAATTGGTTCAACTGTCGAACGCTTAGTGCAATCTTCTAGAAGCATACAGTGTATTTTCGAGGATTGCAAAAAAAATAATTGTTGTACGGCCCTGTCTATTATTTATGCGTGCATATATATACAAGGTGTCTTCTTTTTCTAATAATGAAAAGTTGCAGGAATGAATTTCATTTCATTTATTAACACGCTCAGCTCAATTTGGCATTACAGAGAATTAAAGAGTGAATCTGACGACAGTAAAAATTTAGCAGCTTCGACGGCCCACTGCGGCTCAGGGGCTTATGCGTTAGTCCGCAGCGCTGAAGGTCGCGTAGAGGAACATCGGCTTCGGCGGCCGTAATTCCCTTCGCTTTATGTTCAGAAACGCTCGGTGACTGTGAATGTGAGTGTCGCTAACGAACCCTAGTTTGTAGTCTCTATTTATTTGACTATTAGACGCTCTGTATTCGGTATTAACACGTTCTTAATTTGCCAAATCGCAGATTGGCTTAGGTTTGTGTAAGCAATGGACAGCGGGAAAGAGACATGAAAGGTTTTCACTAAAGAAGAGATAGTTTACCTGCGGCTGGCGGAGCAGTGATACGCTACTCTGCGTTGAGGAGAGATTTTTGGGAAGAAAAATAATTGCTGGAGGATTGGCATTGCTAAGCGCGAAATAATGTGACAAAGCAGTTTTGCACGAGGAAACCACCGTCACATACCTGGAACAGGATTCAGATGCCCACTGACTCAGGAATCGCGCTATGCCCCTTCCCTTTCCTAAAAATCAACTCATTCTTCAACATGATAAACTCCTACGCGAATGACCGCTGTAAACGCTGGATGCCTATTGCGCTACTGCCGTATTTCTGCCAAAACGTTGTCAACACAAACGTTAGCAGCGCACTACTCTATGTCTCTACCACCACGTGGCTCAAAACGCGGTTGACGTGTCTACTTACCCACGGAGCGAGTTATGCGCGTTTTCTTTCCTTTTGTGACTCCTGCGGACAGATGGGAGTCGATGAAGACAACGACGTGCAATGCAAAACGTAAAAGTGTGACAGTTTAACATGAGGCGTGATTGGCTGAGGCGATAACATAGTGGTCTCGTGCAGAAGCAAGAGAAGCTGATCTGTACGCGCCGCGGGTTCGAAGCACAGTCGCGGCAACATTTATTTAATTTCTGCAGGTATCTGAGAGGCTTCCGCCAGACAGCGGCCTTTTCAGGTTTGCTAGTAAAGGAGTGCTTCCGCAGTAAAAAAAATGAACAAAATCAAATTACGCAGGCCTAGAGTTTAGCTGACTGCACATAATCTGAAGCATTGAATTAAAATGAATATACATGAAATAAAATTTCAGACCAAATTTACACCAGGCGACTCACATTGCGCATCGGGCAACCCTGCTCGCATAGAGTTACAATGAGAGAATGTGTCTTGCACAGCCACGACTGCCCATGTAACTGGAGTAACGCGTCATAAAAAAATGTACAAATCTTGTTAGTAAGTGGGTATAAAAAAATCAGGCATACTTAAACAAGGACAAGATATGAAATTCGCAACCTGGAATTTAAAGAAGCGTTTTCCTGAATTTTAATTATTTACCAGCGTAAGTTTAAAATTGAGCTTGAGGCATCTTGCAGCTAAAAAGTATAATACACTGACATTGGATACCATTTCGCGTAAGGCTGATTTCACGCGGGCGGTGGTGGAAAAATTTGAGCGCAGCTCGTCACCAAGTACCACTCCCTAGGACGTTGTGAATACCGTAGCCGTAGTTTTCGCGACAATAAGTCCTCAGAGAGACGTACCGCTTTGTCGAAATAAGAGTAATCGCAGCATCCGAATTCAAAAAGCAGTGATGTGTTGGGCGGTTCTGTCCATCGTCAGGCCTGAGTTTGTCTTATCGTGCACTCCCGCCTATACCTCGAAAACCTTGTCCTAGATATTTTGGTCATTTTCTCTCGACTACACTCGGAGCTCTATAAGCACCGAGCACTATTAGCACTATTATCACTCTTAGCTTTATTAGCATTGAGTTCTATTAACATTCCATCGCTTTGACCATAAAGATCCGCCAGTTTCTTTTAGAACAGCTGTGCAAAGTTAGAAGTAAAGGGAAGGAGACTGTTTGACTGAAACACGCTTGACATCGCACATGCACCACTGCACTGGTCTTATAGGTCTCATTATCATTGTTTTCCAGAAAGACCGAAAAGCCACCAATATGAAGGGACTCGTAGTGGTGGCCTTTCTTTTGAAAGCGCTTCTTTGCGCCTCTTACGAGGTCCAACGCACCACAGACCTTGGACTCGTGGGCGGGCGGAAAATTGAGATCTTGGGTGCCACCATCGAAGAGTACCGTGGCATTCCCTTCGCGGAGCCGCCTATCGGAGAACTGCGGTTTAAGCCTCCGGTGCCTGCCAAGGTAAGGACGTTGTTTTGTGTTACGGTCAAGTCCTGCTTACAGCTGCTTAAAGTCGGCTATTTGTTTCATGCAATACTTTGTACTGAGAGATACCTTGAAAAAGCTCATCTTGTATTTGATAACTCAGTTTTCTGTCACCAAGTATGTTAATTTATCAGCGTCAGCTCTGCGTTTATAGTCAGAGTAATACGCTCCAGATATTCCTTCTTTTGTATAGCAGGTTCTCAGGTGAATGGTTGGTCGAAAATAAATGACCGGGACCATAAAAATCAAAACCCTTTGTCCAAGATCACATTGTCGAAAGAAAAACACCAAAAATTTGTCATCCAGATGACAGTGCAATGCGACAAAAAAATCAAGATGCATAACAGCATAAAAAATACATTAAAATATTTTTGCGAATTAGGTGAAGTAGCAAGGTGGGAATATTTCTGGAGCACCGCATTTTCAATGGAGAAGTAGCAGTACCTTAGAGACCCTCTTCCTTTGCCCGCGCAATCCTTCGGACGATGTCAACGCAAGGGCAGCGGTTCAAACCTTTAGAAATGTGGCCAATACTGGTGGCAGCAACAACGGTAGTAAAATGCGAGTAGATAGAGAGAAAGCAGGTAATTTCCTTCTGTTCTTGAAATCAGACAACTATGAAAGTCTTTGTAAATTCAAACGAGTGTCGAATTCCGCAACTTAAAACGCCTCACTGCAATCCAGAGGTGTCATTATGAAGACAGGGGTTACACATAGCGAGGTAATCATCACAGACAACTTTACCGCTGTAGCTGGGAGCAAACACAGTGATTCCAAGAAACGATGTTCCATTCTCCTTGGAAGGAGAAGCTGCGCACGGGAGATAGTTGCTGCAATTCCATCTTCTAGAATCAGATACGGGTAATACGATGAACTTAGACAACTGTTCTGCTATACTGTAAGTAAACTTAAGCCATAAATTTTTCTTGCGCCAGTTTTTAAGCGTGACGCGGAGTGCCCAAAAATATGAAGAATTAGGACTTCTCGAAAAGAAGTGCTTTCAAATAAAATCGTTAACGCGTTTAAAGGCGTGATCACGGAATGCATTTATTCGAAGTGAACGTCATCTGCTTTTGCAAAGCACGTCATTGAGAAAACCTATGTCATTCACTTCATTCTCGCCTCAAGATTACCCACATCACCGTGGTTTATGAAGAAAACATGGGGTGAAGAAATACTTCTGTTTTGACCGTGTCAATTCTACCCACTCCTGCAGACATGCATAGGACGCTACAGCAGAGGTATTGTGCCTACCATCGCTCGAGGTGTGGGCGCATTCAAGTCGACGTCTTTAATACCAGTTCCGTTGCTCAATCAAGAGCAGCCTTTATTGCTGCGCTTGTCTCCAAGACCGCATTTTCATTTTAAGAAGCCCTTATCCAAAGGAAGTGGCTTTACGTTTAAAATAAAGTTGAGAGGAAAGAATCTGATATTACCGCACTTGCTATTGCACAGTGAAAACAAAACCCTAAAAATGTTGAGCGTCTGTATGAGGCAGGTGTTGCGGCCTTTTTCATTGGGCACCTTTTGGGGCTGTTCCTCACTATATATTGTAAAAAAAATGCAGTCAAGCCCACGTATAACAGCTTCTGTTACAACGAACGCTGCTAATTAAGAAGAAAGACGGTACAGCCTTCGAAATATGTATAAGGACAATGGCACTGCCTCTCAAATACAACGGGCCAACGTGGGCACACGAACTAACGAGCGGCGGCGGTAACTCGCACCAGCAGTGGCGATACCTTCTTTTTTGTCAAGCGTGGTTGCAGAAAGTCCCCACCTGCCGTCACCTACCCTTCCTATAATAACTGAGATGACGGGAAAAGAGCAATAAAAAAGACAGGACGTAAAAATGCTGCTAAATTAACGCTGCGGCGAAAGACTCTGGCGAAAAAGTCCCTTGCTTTGAAAGGCTACACAAGCCGAAGCAAAATCAGACAAAACTTCGCGTTGCAGTCTTTCTGCTCACGAGCATGACCGGCGGCGACCAGCGCAGATATGCATGTGCACAAAGAGCACCTTATCAATCAGTCTTTGAGGGTTCTCATGTTTGAGAGATTCCACGTATCGGCGAGAAAGCTGCAGAACTTTTGCATACACGTTGTACATCAATGTTCATGGTCACAACTGACCCTAGACGATAAAGAAGCATTGTGAAACATATATAATTTACAGTAATAAAACGAAAAGAGCATACATACAAGGAAAAGATATTTCGACTAATATAGTACGCTCCCGCTCTATGGGCTCCCTTTGTTGCAAGGATTGCTCACCAAAACTTGATCTGCTTGAATTATCTCTTTATTGCCTGCGCGGCTTCACTGTATTAGCGGGCTGAAATTTTAAAAAGCGCCTACGATTATTAACCTTATTTAGATTTTTTATATGCTTTATTTACCTCAAACATCTCCGCATTGCTTCTCAATCAGTCAGTTATAAGGAAATTATGCTTTGTTCGCTTGGCCTTGGCGGCATGCTTCAAAAGACTACACTCCAACGAATGCAAAACTAAAAAGCAACGAGAGGACAATCTAGGGGAGAAAGCTGCCCTGAACCTCTCCTCATCAAACTAAACGCCTGCCTTCAAGGCTCACTTGACCTTAGATTCCCCACTTCAATTTATAATACATTTTTGGGCCAAATTACCACCGTTTGCGTTTGGAATAATTTGTTACGGCATACTAGAAGACCAAGACCGTTCGCATTTCTAAGCTTGCTGATTAGAAAGTGTTTTGAAGACATGTCGCTTCATGCAGGATCAACTGTCAGGACGCTGTGATTGTAACATTGCACGACAATAAAGGGCCACAAAAACCTCCACCTTATAATGGACATTATACCTGTGTAATAGCACACCCAGCTTTTCTTTACGCGTATGGATCGCAAGGTACATACGTGAGTCAGTTTCCGCAATCTTGCTTTGAGCAGAGTAATAGATGGCGTATAGCTGCTATTTAATTACGCATCAAAATGCCAAAAAGCAACAGCTAGGGTTTCGCACTCTTAAACAAATGGTCGCGAATAGGATGTCCAATTTGACGTAATAAAGAGATTAGCTCGATACACTAGAAATTTACTTTTAAAAAAATTGTAACGACAATAACAATTTTATTTTCCTAACCTCCTCTCTCCTGAAAGCCATGGGACGGGACGCTGAATGCGACTAGCCGCCGAAGCGGCTGTCCGCAGCCCATGCTCAACACATCCCTCACCGACAACATCGAATACGGCGAGGACTGCCTCCACCTGAACGTGTGGGCACGAGAGGGCAGCAGTAATGCGCCAGTGCTTGTCTGGATCTACGGAGGCGGATTCACGTACAGCTCGGCATCGCATGACTACTATACAGGCGCCGTGATCGCTGCCAAGACGGGCATCGTAGTGGCATCCATGAACTACCGTCTTGGAGTCCTTGGCTTCCTCAACGCGGACAGCCCGGAAGCTCCCGGGAACATGGGGTTGCTGGACCAGAATCTAGCGTTGAAGTAAGAAGACCACTCTTTACATTTTGTTTTACGGTGTTAGGTGTAGTTATCTCTCGGCGAAACGGCGCACTCTATGTCCGAGTGAAAGACTCCGCGTCCGTACACCAGCGCCTCTAGCAGATCAAGACACAAAACAACAATCCCGCTCAGAAGCCTCCCCCCCCCCTTCCAGCCACCCGCTTACACCCTAAGCCCTAGAGATGCTTCACCCGTCACCTTACCCGCAACCTCTACTCCCCAAGACACTACTCACCACCCACTCCGCCATCTCTTTCCTCCTGAAGGCCTCCAACCATCTTCTTAATCGAAAAGGGCGCTACCCACCACACAGTAAACCACGTCATTAACCCAGAATACTGAAAGGTCTAAAATACCTACAGCATAATAAATTACACACACATTGTGAAAGAAATTATGTCAAAGCGAAAGGTGCTGCCAACAGTGCTTACGCAAAATTTGCCGTACAGTATGCAATTCTTGTAATTAATTTCACGTGTACAACAGCCTAATGTAAGTTCTGGGACAGGAATTTGCGGCAAAATGTTACCAAGTGTCCAACGTTCATAAAAATAAACGCCCAGCAGGACACTAGCTCATGAGTTGGAAACATACTCGCTAGGGCACACGGAAGCAACAGAAACAAATACAGGTTTGATGGTACCATGATCTGCTAGGTAAAACAAAGGCCAATCCAAGATGAAACAGCAACAAAAAATGTTTAAACCAAGCTCAAAGTCTCGACAAGAAAAACGGTGCAATTGTTGCCACAAAAGCTCTAAATCACTCAGGGGACTGTAACATTTATGCAAAGAACGTCTATGGGGAAAAAATACTAGTACGAATCCAGATTACACATAATTTCAGACTATATCTTCAATTTCTTGCGTGAAGTCTCTAGAGTCGTGAAACATGGCTGCTGAAAGGCAGACATTCAAGCTGCGTGTGGTTGGAGAGAAAGAGATGTTATTGAAGATTTTTGTATGCCAGAAGTCTGTAAGCGTTTTTTTAAGTTTTATCGATTTGTGCTGAATAGGTTTTTCCACAAAGTTTCAGTAACGAAGGAAAAAACAATTTAGTCGCGATAGCGGAAATCGCAAAGGTGGATAGCGGCGTCGAAAAAAGAGTGCTTCCGGCAAACCAGTGAATTGCTCATGGAAAATGGCAATCTATATTCTAAGCATATTGGTGAGCAAGAAAAAATAGATTTTCTGTGAAAATCTTATATATTATTGCTCGGACACTCACACGGGCAAGTAATAAAAGAGAGAGTGATTACAGCTAACTTCCTGCTGTGCTCTGAGATTTCTGCATTATTTTTGTTAAGTAGCCCATGCACCAAAAAGAGTTCATTTGCGCAAGCAAATTCCGCCTTGGTCATAGCCAATATGGCGCTCGGCTGCTGACAAGAAAGACCCGGGTTCGATCTCGGCCGCGGTGGTCGCATTTCCAGAGTCGGAAGGCAGGAGGCCCATGCACAAGGAGATGTCAGTGCATGCTAAAAACCCCAGGTGGTCAAAATTCACCATAGTTATCTACTATGGCTGTCTTATAACCTTAATAGCTTTGGTATGTTAAACTTCAATAAATCAAAGTAACCCACCTTTGGTTCGTTTCGTTTCCTTTTTTCTAAATGTATTTTTTGTAGCGGAGAATTTACTGACGCGTTTTTAGGTTTTGCGGTGTCAGTATGATCATGAGCAATCACGTGAGCATCCCTTGCACTAACCTTGCACTTCTTCACTCGTCTTCAGGTAGGGAGCACGCACATTTGTCGTCCCGTTCTTTCGGATATTCTGTTTCTGCGGTCGAGTGATCGCCAAGTGCACACAAGTGGAGCCTGGCGCATTGTAGAACTTTCGTTGTAATCGGGAAGGGCGCACAGTCACAACACACCGCCAAAGGATTCGAAAGGCATCGGGGACAATTTCTCTGTCTGTCTTGATTTTATAATAATAAATACACGGCAGTAGCCATACAGCTGGTTTATACCCCCTCGATAACTACCAGCAGAAGCTGCTTAAGGAAGGGACACAAGTCATATCATTAATACGCCGGGTAATTTCTTTATAACGGCGCTCCTCTAAATAGGGCACAAAAAAGCTTTTCTGACCAGACCAAGCTACGAAAATTCAGTGAAGACACTCCGCAATCGTGATCGCCCGCGTCGAAGCGCAACATAGTCGTCGCCACAGTCCAGCTGGGAGAGATGCTCAAACAGATCTGCAACTCCGACGACAGCAGGATGTAGCTCTGACAGACACTTTAATACTTAAATCAGGATGTAAAGTACACTAAAACGACATGAGTTTGCCATTCAGTTTTGGTTTGTTTTGGTTAGGTTTGTAGGGTTCAACTCGCCAAAACGGCTCAGGTTCTAGGGACGCCGTAGTGGTGGGCTCCGGAAAATTTCTGCAATCTCGGGCGCTCTAATGTGGCCTCACATCCAAAATAGGCCGTGCTCTAACATTTCTCCTCTACTGAAATGTTACTGCCGCAGTCGGGTCTGAAACCACGTCTTTCGGGTCAGTACCCGAGCGACGAGAACCATCGACTCACCGCGGCGGTAATTATGTCTTTGAGGTCACTCACCAAAACTCGGCCTTATTAACACATTACCCAATACCGTGCATCTATTGTGAAAGTTATCTTTTTAGTCTTCTAGGGCTTCGTTTTTGTTGCTTTTATCTACATTTCTGTTTGACGCCAACTTCTTTTTTTATTAATTCCTGTACTTCCACGTATTTGCTGCAGCTATATAGCTTCCATTGCATAATAGTATTTTCTTTTTACAATACCTAGTTCTCTCCATTGTCTTTCCCTGCATTCATTTCTGTCCATGTTTATTGATATTACGTTTTTATTCATTATTGCTCCAGTCCTCCTTGCTCACTTCCTCTTCAGCCCTGTAAACTGCTCTAAATATCGTAATTTCCGGTACACACTTCGCGCTTGCTCTTTCATCCATATGGCGTATGTATGCCTGAAGAGATATTCTCTCTATATTGGCGGCCCTAGTAATAAGTCGCTATCCAGTGCACAGTAAGCACGTGGCGCATGTGATCGCTTTGGGTGTTCAAGACAATTTTGGCGATACTGACAACAAAATCTTGTGCAGCTTGAACTAAAGCCTTAAAAATTGCAAAGCCAAACATTTTTACTTTGCCGCAGACTCCATGGTGGAATTAGGAGTGAATAAATTTATAAGATTGCTTTAAATCTATTAGAATGCAATAATCAAACTAGTACATAAAGACACCTTGCAATCGAAACGGAAATTGCGTTGCTTGCGGCCGTTTCCGCAGGTGGATCAAGAACAACATTGACCATTTCGGCGGTGACCCTTCAAGCATCACGTTGTTCGGGGAGAGCGCTGGAGCCGCGGGCGTGCATGCGCACATGCTTTCACCCATGAGCCGGGGGCTGTTCCGGCGCGCCATCGCCATGAGTGGCGTCATCAACGCACCTGACTTCACGGAGTCTCCCCACGAGAGCGTGGCCAAGGGTGACGCCCTGGCCGCCATTGTCGGCTGCCGCCCGGACAACAAAACTCTCGTGTCCCACCCCGACGAGGTCATCGGCTGCCTGCGAACGCGGTTAGTATGCTGTGCTGCCGCTGACTGACATGATTCCGCCCTATCATACGAGTGGTTCTAAGCCTGTCTTTGCTGTGGCTAGGTAATCACATTCCACTGTTCCTAATTTGTTGTAACCGTGACCATGTGATAGGTGTCCTTGCTTTTGACACAATTTTTCGGGTAGTATTAAAGAATCAGAAAACTTAATTAAGAAGACCATGGTTATAATGAACAGCGACAGAGGCAGAATAAGCAGTCAGGGCGGATAATTTGGCATTGGCCCCAACGCTGTACATGAAGCAAGGAATAGAAAGAATTAAGGTGAATACTCCGAAAAAGGGGATTCGGAGGACATTCAGTTTGTTGTGTAGATGAAGCATGATAACCGAGATCTTTCTGGTGTGGTAAATAAATGTGTGAAAAAAAAACTTACAGAAAAGGTTACATAGAAGCATTCTCCTCTCTATTCTCAGTCTTGAAAGCGGCAATGGATATCCAATATTACAAAAAAATATGTGTAGATGCCTAGAACTAGAGATTAACATAATGCATAAAATTAGTGAAGAGAAGGCGTTATGGTGCTCCTAGAACTAAGAGCACACCTGTAGATGAGAGTGAGGGCAGCACGGCATGGTATGAAAACGAAAGTGTTAGCAGCAAAGAGGCGGATAGCAACGATGATTATGAAGAATTATAAACGAGGCGTATCATAATTTTAGAGGACAGCATAGACCAGGCCACTTCACATTATACGCAGGAAGTGTAAGCGGTCGTTTGATAGGCTAACCAACTGGCTTCATAAAGTAGGAACACCGCAAGAGGCAAGGCCATGCAAGGTAGAAAGATACAGCGAATTGAAAAGTCTGTTGGATGAGGTGTCTGCGGTCTCCCGATATGTAATTGCTCTCATTATAAGGCGGAACTACGTTCACCCAGATACTAGTGCGGGTGCAGCGCCAAAGCACCCATAGCAGCCCATTCTCTATTGGCTTCGCTACAGGTGTTCTATTACGTTGTATTGCCCATGCTGAAAAAAAACTATTTAAGAATGATGGTCTCCAGCTTTCTTGCGAAACTTGGTTAGTCGGTGTAAATGCCGTCATTTTTTTTGTCAGAAAATGCTCTCCCGCGGCTTGTCAGTGGACGGTGGAGGGAAATTATCTGATTTTTGCTTCTTTGGTGAAGGCTAAGAGGGCCACTATGAACTCGAACTTGCCGTAATCTTGAGAGAAGGCTAATATCCACTTTTTTTTAAGGAAGGCGACGTTATGAACTTGAAAACTTGCAGATCGATCAGCTCATCTTCCTTACAAACTATTTACTATAGTCATTGTTATTAGAATAGGGTAAACCGTAGACTTCCATAACCCAAATGACAAGGCAGGATTCCGCTAAGACTATTCGATAATAGATCGTATTTGCACTTCAACAAGTTGATAGTGAAATGCCGAGGATATAAAAACCTGTTCGTAGACTAGTTGCAAGCATTTCACTTTGTCGGAACCTCAACAGTCATGCAATCCTTGGAGTATCAAAGTGCAGATTAGCTTTATTTAAAAACTCTAGAATATATCTGTAATGGCTGCACAGCTATCACAGTGCTGCTAAATAGCAACGTAAAATTCCAATAAGGGAGGGTGTCAGGCAGAGAGACACGATGTCTCCAATGCTACTCACGCCTGTTTCCAGCTGGTACTCAGAGGCTTGGATTGGGAGCAAGGGGGATAAGAGTTGATGGAAAATACCTTAGCTTCTGTGCCTAGCTCATGATATATGCCTTGCCAGATCATTGTGCGGATAAACTGCAAAACATAATTAATGACTTAGACAGGCAAAGAAAAAAGGCGGGTCGAAAACTTAGCGTGCTGAAAACCAATTGTCTCGGAAAGGGACAGCACATTACAAACGGTAGCGAGGAGACGGAAACGGTACGTGAATATGTCTACTTAGGGCAGGTAGTTGGTTTCGTCCCAAAGCGACTCATGCTATGAGGGACACCGTAGTAGATACCTCCGGATAACTTCGGTCAACTGGGGTTCGTTACCGCGCATTGACTTTGGATACCACCCAGGCCCCAACACTGCGCCTCCTTAGGGCGGGTAGTGACCGCAGATCTGGATGAGGTGAGTGAAACAGATTAGAATAGCAGGAATGGGGTGGAGCGCATTTAGTATGTAATTTCATTGCAGTCACCACTTCTTGACATCATTACCTGTTTTTGTTGAAGTCTCCTGCTTACTGCGTTACGAAGAGCTGTTAACGTCCGAAAGATAAGAGCGTTCTTGGAGCCCAAGCGGAAAACCCAAACCGACGCTTACGACCCCTGTGTAACGCGATATTCAGCGAAAGGAGCTAGCAGTGCTCAATGTAAATGTCTATTCATTCATTTGTATCTTATTCCTTTTATATATTGTCACGAAGTGGTGACTGCAGTCCGGTGAGCAGAAAGGCTGTGAAAATGGTGTCTAAACAAAACTCTTTATATGGGCTGACTTTCGCCCACAATGGACTGAATCACTCGGCGGCGGCGTAGCAACAAGCGTGCTCGGCGGTCGTCGAACAGAATGCCCGCAGCTGTCGGCCGTGCTCAATTTAAAGCTGGAATCGAACGTTCGATATAAAGCGTGCAAAGTTACTAGAACATTCCGGAACAACGTAGAATCAGCTTCTCCTGAATGCGATCAATCGAGTTAAATCTGGTCGCGTCTTGCATCGCAAACAAAGCGATAAAGCGGCGTGCTGGCAGCTTTGAAGAATAAACAAACACTTCGAAGATTCGCAGCAATATTCTCTATGTGATATGTTTAACGCACCCTTATGGTATTTCTGGTACTTTGTGTAGACGCACTGTTGTCTTCAATGTCAGCAGTATATATTTCTGCTCCGTTTTGTGGCCGTTAACGAAAGTGTTTCGTGCGACTCGCCATGAGCAATCGGAAAGCGCTACGCTGGAACTTTATATGTGCTAGTTTGTGCCCCTCCACAGAGAGGGCGCCGAGGATCCGTGTAGCGTAGTTGAACGTGCGGGTGCAGATTTGCTTCTTCTTCTTCTCCTCCTTAGTAAGCATGGCACATACCCACGTAGGGGGACTCGCCAAGGTTCAGTACATAATACCAATGAGGTATTTGCGCGGGAAAAAAGAAAAAAAGACGTGAGAAGACTGAATAAAAATAAAAATTAGAAAAGACAAATGAATGAAAGAAATATGAATTACCAGGAATAGAATCGAGCATTTTTAGACATGCGACAAAATTTTGTATACAGCTAACAAGGCCATCGATCAGTTCCACTTACGTAATCATGAAGGTAGCAGCAAACACTCCTTAACGGGAACCCCTTCGCGCTCGCACCGAACGAGAAAAGAACTGGAAGAGACAGAGGGAGTCCTAACCTCGAAAGAGGGACCTCCAAATACTGTTTTCTCTGAACTGTGAACCGCCGGCAATAGAGGAGAAAATGGCCTATTGTTGAAACTTGCCCACATGATACACAAAGGTTTGTCGCAGCAAACTCACATCTGCATAAGTACAAATTTAAGTGAGGGATTCTGCATCGCAGAAGCGTCATTGACACCTCACAAAGCCTTGATTTACACCACCGGATATTCCATGGGTACTTTAAGTGGTGAAAATCCACGGTATTGAGCAATGGATCACTCAAGTTGGCTGAAATATATTGGAACCGCTAGAAACGTGAAGTTTCTAACAGAATGAGGTGAGGAACGGGATAGATTACAGGAGCGCTGAGAGCTGACCTTGCCAATAAATCACCCACCTCGTTAAAATAGACGCCCGAATGCCCAGGTACCCAGACGAAGCGGATCTCCCGCACTGTGCGCGGAACAAATAACCTAAGCGAACGATTCAATAAAGATTTTCCCGAATTTTGGAGAGAGACTAGAACTGAAAGGCAGTCTGCAAGAATAAGAGCCCGTGCTACATGCCTAGGAAGTTTGAGAAGAGCCAAACCAATGGCCAGAAACTCTGCGAAGAATATAGGAGTATAATCTGGGATACGAACAGAATAGCTCCATGCCAGCTCCTGCGAATATATCCCAATCGCCGCCTTCTCACAGCTGCCGGAGGCATCAGTGGAGATAACAGCATGAAGAGAAAAATTCAGTAGGTGTTCAGAAAGAAGACCATTTAGGATATTTGCGGCATATGTTTCGCATGGGAGGGGAAAATATGGTCGTAATAGAAGACGGGGTCAGCCTGCTTATCTGCAACTTGTTGCAAGGAGATAAGATCAACCTGAAGCGGTGCTAACAGATTCTGCGTGAACCTAACTTGCGGAAGCTGATAGCGTGGCCAATGATTAGTGAGAAACAGGTGTGGTTGGGATAGAAAAATGGAACTACTAACGCCGGGGGCCGGGTCAAAGGACCTGAGGAAAGTACGCACTGTTAGAAGTTCGAAGCGGGAAAAGAGATCGGGGATAAAGGACAGCAGTTTGAAGCTGATTTTGGGAGCCCGAGGCATAGCCGTAGGGCACACCTTTCCAGTAAAGCTAATGGCTGCAGCTTGTAGTTTGCGCTACCAGAGAACAAGACGCAACCAAATTCCACAATCGGTCTCATATAAGCCTTATAGAGCAACAGTAACGTGTCACGACGCATGCCAAACTTTTTATTGCCAACTCGTGCCAACCGGCCCAGAGCTCGTTCCCCTTTAATAACATTATTCTTAATATGGTGTCGCCAGTCCAAACTTTGATCATAAGTAACGCCTAGGTATTTAACCGACTCCACCTGCTCAATTGGAATGGAGCGGTAGATAGGAGAAGTACAAAGGAGTGTCGGGCGGAAATACCAGCACGCCACATTCGCTGACATTAAGTGATGAATTAATTTGGTTCAACCAGACTTCAATAGCATTCAGGTATGCCTGCAAACACTCGTAGAGTGCATGAATATCCTTTGCTGATGCGAAAAAAGCTATATCGTCTGCGTATACATAAACTGTAATGTTTGGATGAATGGGTATGTCCCGAACCAATATTTGAAAAGCAGTGGAGACAAAACGGAGCCTTGCGGCACACCTGTTGATTGAACATAGTTATTAGAACACAAAGATCCGTCTGTACAGAAGAAAATCTATCGTTTAAAAATTCACAAATCCAAGCATACATGTAGTGCGGTGGATGTAGCTAGAGCAAGGTTGTTAATAAGGACCATGCGTTCAACGCTGTCATAGGCCTTTAGCAACATCAAGTGTCACCAAGGCCGCAACTTCTCTCTTGCGCATTGAGAGTCGTATTCGGCTCTCGAGATCCACATGCGCGGACCATATGAAACAACCGCGACGAAAGCCGACCTGTGCGGAGCTGAGGCCGTTAACGTGATGAAAATGCTCTGTGAGGCGACTGTGTACTACTCTTTCTATTAGCTTTACTAAATTTGAGGTTAAAGCAATCGGCCAAATATTGTCTAAATAAAATCCATTCTCTGCATTTATCAAAAGTAAAATTATTTTCGCAATTTTCCAACTGTAAGGAATCAAGAGTTTTCCAATGACGCATTTACAATATCCAGAAGGTGAGCTGGAAAGTCTTGCGCTAAAATCTTTAACATGCCCACAGTAACCCCGTCAGATTCCGGGGTAGCAGACTGCATCGAGGAAACAATTGGGAGGAGCTCCATCACGTCCACCTCGGGATAGTCCGAGCTGGGGGTGAGAGTGTGCAAACGTTCCGTTTTCTGCACTTGGAAACGTAAAGCCAGCCCCTGAGCGATACGTTCAAGGTGTTGCTTAGCTTCCTGCGGAGACAATACCATTGACTTTATGCGGCTGGACGCCGGAGAGTTGCTATTCTGCGCCATGAATCTATACAGAGCCTTCTTATTCTGCGGTTTAGGGAGATGCATGTTTAAATTTTGATTATAATCCTCCTTTGCTTTTTAAACAGTTCTTTTGAAAGATGCAGAGTAGAACTTATAATTTATCCAATTAGCTGGGCTCTGATTATGGGAAAGGCTTTTCCATGCTGCTTTTCTACGTCGATAAGCTTTCTCACCTTCCTATCTCCACCAAGGAAACGGCTGTCTTGCAGGGGCAGTAGCGGACACAGAGAATACAGAGCTCTCAGCAGCATATTGCAGAAAGGAAATTGCCCACTGCGCTCTTTCTGCTCGACCTGAGGTAACTATGGAGGGAAGCGAGGCAGATATCACATTTCTATACGTAATGTGGTTTAAAAATTTCATGGTTGCACCCCCTTTTCTGATAGGAGAGGATAAAATAGTACAGGTTATTGGAAAGCGGTCACTAAATGTACCTGAGAGTACTGTTGACCATGCAGGTACTCCAACCCCACGAGATGCTAATGTTAAATCTATGACTGAACGAGAAACTGCACGCCTAAAGGTTACTGCTCCGGAGTTGCAGCAGCTCACTGCATTCATAGACATCCATGGCCAGAGAATTTGGCGACAGAGAGTCAGAGCGACTACCCCAGACACTGTGGTGCGAATTAAAATCCCCTGCGACGACTGTGCTGTTTGCTCCGCTCTAAAAGGTATCCAAACAGTTGTCCTGTGAACACCTACAGGAAAGTAGACGTTAGCAATAGTTACTTTCGCGCACTGTGGAAGGGAGATTTCAACCGCCAACAACTCGCAGTCAGGGAGCATAACTTTCTGCTAGATTGATGCCCGGTTACATATTTTTGTAGAGACCATAGTTATTAACCCACCACTCCTGTCATTAATGCGATCTACCCCGAAAACACGGAATTTTTTCATTGAAAATAATTTAAGTGGAGAGAGCCATGTTTCTTGCAAAATCACAATATCTGGATGATGTTTAAGAAGTAGTTCAAGATCCGTGACAGAAGAAAGTACGGAACGACCATTCCATTGCCGAACTTTTAGACCCGCCATGAGTATTTGACTGATGAAAGAGCACATTAGCCTGGGGATTACTTTGGGGGGTCTTTTATTTATTTATTTATTTTTATTTGGAACATACTGCTAGCCTCTTTCGAGGCTGTTGCAGGAATGGGAACAGGTTTGTTTTCTTTTTAGGTACGTCACAAAAGAGAAAAATCACAAAGAAGGTTCATACAACTGATATAACATTGTAAAATGAATAATCATGAGAGACAGCTTCAAAATACATGACGCAATATTAAGCAACACAAAAGCACGTGCAATGCTTCACTAAATGTCCAAAAAAAAACACATTATGACAGGTTACAAGGAAACTGCTCAAAGATTCAGAATTAAAAACATTTCCAGGTAACATATTCCATTCCCTGATCGCTTGCGGAAAAAATGAACAACGAAAGGTGTCAGTATTAAACTTATACTCTGTTAAGTGCAGTGAATGTTTCGTTCTGGTGTTGCGTTTTGGTGAAGGAACTAAGTAGAGGTCAGAATCTATTTTTAGGGCACCATTTAAGAAGAGAAAGATGAATTTAAGGCGTGAGATTCGGGCATGGTTACTAATAGTGGAGCGATTTGCCTTGTTTAAGAGTTCAGTTGGGGAGTCGTTACGTTGATATTTGTTAAAAATAAACCTTACTGCTTTCCGCTGCACGCTTTCTACCTTATTTATGCAGTTCTGTGTGTGCGGAAACCAGCACAGGATGTTGTACTCAAGCACAGGAAAGACGAGAGAACGGTATGCCAGTAGCTTGGTGTCGGGAGATGGAGATGATATAGATCGCTTAAGATAAAAGAGTGCGGAAAGTGCTTTTGACGATATATATTCTGCATGATTATCCCATTTCAAGTCAGAGGCGATGACAACACCTAGGTATTTGTATTTTTGGACTGATTTTAAAGGTTTATTTTCGACTTCATACGAGAAAACGAGCGGGTTCTTTTTTCTTGATATAGTCATGCACACTGATTTCTCGAGATACAGGGTCATCTGCCACTCTCGACACCATTTTGCAATTCGACCAATTGCATTGTTCAATGTGACTTGATCATAGTGTGTCTTAATTTCTTTATAAATAATGCAATCGTTTGCGAACAATCGGACTGTTGCGTTAAGATTGAACGCTAGATCGTTTATGTAAAGTAGAAAAAATATGGGTGCTAATACAGTTCCTTGAGGTACGCCAGACTTTACTTTGACATGGTGCGAAGCGCGGCCGTCACATTGCACATACTGGTAGCGGTCTGAAAGGTAATTTTGTATCCAGTTTGTTATTTTATTACAGCCAAGGAAGTGTTGAAGTTTAAACATCAATTTTGGGTGTGATACACGATCGAACGCTTTCGAGAAATCTAAAAATAAGACATCGACTTGGTTGCGTTTGTCCAGTGCGGATGCGAGATCGTGGATCGTTTCCAGCAGTTGAGTTGTAGTTGATAGCCCTTTCCTAAAGCCGTGCTGGTTAGGACTCAGTAGATTATTTTCTTCAAGAAATTTTACGATGTGCTTTAGAATGATATGTTCAAATATCTTGGATGCAACACACGTGAGTGAAACAGGGCGATAGTTAGACACATTTGTAGTGTCTCCAGATTTATTAACAGGAACAACCTGAGCGATTTTCCATTCTTTCGGGACTTCTCCATTTTCTAGGGATTTCTTATAAACAAGAAGCAAATATTTCGATGCTCACTCTGCGTATCTCTTGAGGAACGTATTCGAAATATTACCTGGGCCAGTAGATTTCTTCTCGTCAAGAGTAAGTAAAAGATCAAAAATTCCTGATTCGTTTAGTGTTAGTTCGGGGAGGTCTAGGCTACAGTCACTGATTTGAGAATCTACGTGAGGCACAGAATTGTCATCAAGCGTGAAGACCGATTGAAAATACAGATTGAAGTCATTAGCTATCTTTAATGCCTCATGCGGAGGTACATGGCTTTGTTTGTGCTTTCGAGAGTTCAGATATCTCCAAAATTTTTGGGGAGCGGTTTTGATAAAGTTGCTAAGAATAACATTTGTATATTTGTGTTTTGAAGTCCTAATTGCTTGTTCTAGATCATTTGAGAGTTTGCGAATGTGTTCAGTGTGTGTTGTCGATGGTTTCCGTTGTTTAAGTTTCCTCAGCCGTGACAGCTTGCGCTTCATATGTATAATGTCTCGAGTTATCCAAGGATTAAACTTGTTTACAGTTTTTACACGTGTGGGAACATAAAGTGAGATACAATGTTCCACTTTATGCTTAAACGTCAACCATAGGTCGTCACATGATACCGACGGATCGGTGTACATTGTTGCAAACTCTGAATAAAAGTGATCAAAGACATCAAGAACGCCAACATCATCAGCATTTTTCCAGTCGTATACCGATCCGGTGTAATTAAGGAAGCGAACAAATGGTTCCCCTGTGGTCAGATATACCGTCAAGTATCTCATATGAAGAGGCATCCTCAGCGAAACAATTGTTTATAAAAGTTAAATCAAGAACACTGTGGCTGGTGTCTGTAACACGGGTAGGTTCCTGCACAATTTGTTTGAGGCCGAAAGCAAATGCGACGTCAAGAAGCGCGTCGGCACTGGTTAGGTCAGTGGATCCTCTATTCAGATCTTTCCACGCTATGCCTGGGAGATTAAAATCTCCTGTAAGAATAATTTTTCTACATTGGTTTAGGTGACGCTGCATGTATTCTGATAAAGACTCAATGGTATCTGCACTACTATTTGGTGGACGATACATTGTGCCAACATAAATCGGAGCTTCATTTACAAGTATCTTACACCAAAGTGCCTCAGCGCAATCGACGTCCGGCAAGGGCGTAGTATATATATCCTCGCTAATCAAAATCATGACGCCACCGCCACGAGAAGGCCTGTCTTTGAGCAATATAATATAGACCGGTGGGAGGATATCGTTAGATATGTGCGAGGACAGCCACGTTTCAGTGATAGTTACAACATCTGGACAGTATTCAAGAAGAAATGTCTCTAGCTGTACTAGTTTTTTTACGATACTCCTAGCATTTAAATTTGCGATGACTAGTCGTCTGAATCGTTTCTTTCTCGGTCGCTGTTCTGATCGAGCGTGTTTTTTGATAGTGCTACTTTTTGTTCTTTCGTAGCATCCCACGAGAAAAGCTGGCCATTAATCCTAATCTTGTCGTACACTCGAAAAACTTTATCGTGCTTGTCTCGATTAGCCTTGCAGCTATCCCACAGCTTTTTTCTTACGTTGCGTACTAGCTGAGAAAAGTCTTCGCCGACCGAGAAAGACGATCCCTTTAGCTTCGAACAGTTGCTCAAGATCTTTGCTTTATCTCTGGAATCGAGTAGTTTGGAGATAACAGGACGCGTTTTGTTTTCCCTTCTTGCGCCTAAGCGATGTATTCTTTCAATCCCAGAGGTTGTCACGCCAAGTTTGTCTTGAAGGATGCTATCAGTTACTTCTTTTTCTCGGCTTCTGGTTGTCTCATCTTCACGTTCAGTTAATCCATAAATGATTAAGTTCGACCGCCTGCTTCTGTTTTCAAGGTCATCTACCTTACGTTCAAGACTATTCAAGCGGTTTTGAAGGTGTGTAATTTTTTCTGCAGCATCTTTAATCTTCACCTCAAGCGTGCCTCTAAAGATTGATGCGTTTCCTTACTTTCGCTCTTGATAGCTTTTATGTCAATGGCCATATTTCGAATTTCAGTAAGCACCTCCTGCAAGTTAGGGCCAGGGTTGCTTTCTACATCCCCAGCAAGTAACAAAAGACGTTTCAAAGAAACCGCGTAGCTCTCAAGAGTTAAATACTCCTGCCATGGGCACGGCAGCACCAGAAGAAACAAGTCGTTACTTCGGAAGCATTTGCCAAACCGTTTGCTCACCTGGAGCAGAAAGACGAAAGGCTTGGTGACGCACATGCCTGCTTCGGTGCCGCCGTGCCCAATGCCGGTGCTGAGCGCGTTCCACGCATTTATAGCGTATGATCTCGTTGCCGTTGTGGATGCGACCGGTATTCCAAAGAATTCTGCAGCAGAGAAATCCAGGTGGGCGGACGGTGCATTGTACTGTAGACTGCCCCATAGTAGTGCGCAGCAGTTGACGCATGTCACATCATTCCTGGTCACAGTGCCGATGATAGCCGGACGGCCCGTACTAGAATTGCAGTGATCAGCCAGCATCAAACCGGAAGAACCTGGAGCAGAAATACAAAAGGGCTCGTGACGCACATGCCTGCTTCGGTGCCGCCGTGCCGAACAGCTGATTTCGAGGGTGAGGAAGAAGCTCGGCTTTTCTGGGAAGGACCGAGCATTTCAACATCCGTGTTACAGATATCTACGTGACAGACACTGCCAGGCGCGCTATTGGCAGGCGGGACTTGGGATGTGTCAGGAGGCGACATGGAGTCACTCTTACTAGCAGCACAATTTGGGAGCGATTCAGGCGTTGCCACCGAAACAGATGATTGAGAAGGCAGAGATTGGCCTGCAATAAGTTGAGATAAAGCCTCGGTGAAGTTGCACAGCATTCGGTCGACCACCACAGTAAGAACCTGTTCTACTGAGGACACTATCGAAGTAGTCAAACTTGACTCTATATCTGCAACAGAGCTTCGCGCACGGCTGACATATATATTATTCTTCTGATCCAGATGTTCATATGCATCTGCACTCGAGCAACGCATCGCTTGAATTATATCTAGCAAGCTTTGTTCATCAGCTCGCGTCGAACAGTTGGCATCATCAGCTGGGTGGTTACACTTGCAGAGGAAACACTGGGGCTAATCAGAGGAGCAGCTGTCATCTGAATGCCATTATCCACAAACACGGCAGCGGGTGGCCGATTTACACGCTTTACCACTGTGACCGAACCGCCAACAGTTGGTGAATTGAAGCGGACGGCGTTGCAGAGGATCCACACGATACACTATTGGCCAGACGTTCAGCTCAGAAGGACAGGAGGAGCCAGCAAAAGTAGTTATAACTGATTTTGTTGCTACACGCAAACCATTTATTTCTCTATAGCACCGGTAGACAGAAAGAACCCCCACGCCTGCATCCTGAAACTCCTCAAGTATCTCCTGTGGGGAAGATGCTAGGTCCAATCCACGAACAATACCTTTGGAGCATGCGAGCTGTTCAGGGATGAAAGCTTTCACCGCTAATGACTGAAACATTTTGAACTGGAGCAGGTCTGTGATGCAATCAATGTCAGAGGACTTGACCACAATGCCTCTACGGCCGAACGGTCGCACCTCAGAGATCTGGAGGTAGTGGGTAGTTAGAGACCGTAGCTCCTGCTGAAGAACCTTAGAGGTTTCATCTTGATCATTCCTTCACCGATCGGCACGAAAGCCACAGGGATGACGTCAATTCTATTTTTCCTAAAAAAAGTCCAGCGGCAAGCTTTGAGTGGGCAAGCTCGCAAACCAGGTTGCCGACCCTCTACCCGGGGAGGTCAGCGACATACCTGAGCCAAACGCACCCTCAAGTGCACATTAACCGCGCCTACAGACTTAATCTTAGACCTGGCCAAATCCCCCACGCAGAACGGCCGCACCAAAAATGAGCACGCAGGCACCACCAAGAAACCACAGGCACCACAAGAAACCAGACTCCAAACTCGCAGAATCTCTTTTTTCTTCCCTGCACACAATATCACAATATATCAGTATATGTGCAAAAATGTTTTCAAGTCATGAAAATGCATTATGTACACTGTGCCATGCAGTATTTTTTTGTACAGGTAGCCTCTCTATGAAGAGAAACTGTCACTTTGAACTAATTTTTTTTTCTAAATATGACTTGAAAATGGTATATAGTAACTGATGATCTCCTAATAGATCCGGGATCAACAAAGCTTGAAGTAGGCTGCTTGTGTGGCTTGCGTAGAGGCTAATTGCAACAGGGCAGAAAGTTCAGCAAGTTTGTTCACGTTCGCTGGTACCCAGCGCTTAAATTCTCCATAATGAATGTGAAGAGGCAATGTAGAGGTTTGCGTATGATCCTTTCTCTTCGTCTTCCTCGCACTCCTGCGTTCTACGTCGCCAATGCTGACGCCTACTCCGCAGAACCGGCAAACGAGCCCTGAGCTATTGTGTTAGGAATTATACTATATAAACGGAGCGGTCTCATTGTTGTAGCTCCTTGTGCTCGGTCGAACAAGACCGTACATGCATAAGGAAAGTCGTTGCTTTCAATGCGCTTTCCGCGCCAGGTCGGCTGATCAACTTGTGGCGGCGACATTCCGAGCGGTGCCCGGGAAGCACATGCCCTTCCTGCCTACGTACCACAATGCCTTCCTGCCCGAAGAACCGTCCGTGGCCATTCGGTCGGGTTCTTTCGACACCGGCGTGGACCTCCTCACTGGCGTGACGTCGGACGAGGGTGTCACGTTGTTCTCCTGGTTACAACCAAAGCCCGAGATACTTGCTGAGCATCTTGACAACGTCGACAGAGAGACGCTCATAAACGCCCTGCACGAGGTCAGTGACACTTGTAGTTTGTTTATGTATAATAACAGCGCTGCCACTTCAACTTGCGCTGCTGCAGACTGGCTTCGGTTTATACTCTAAGCACAAACACCCCCAACTGGAAAAAAAATAGAGTGGTCGTCCTCTACAGCACCCCGTTTTATAAAAGAGAGTGCGCCAGAGGACAACTTACTCCGTTTTTGCTCCTTTTTGTTTTGTCTATCTGTGGTCATGTGACAACACCTTGCACAGAGTTTTTCCGTCGCAAGTAGGCGCGATATGTGCATATAGGCGGAGCATAAGTGATGGGAGAGCACAGTCAGAACTGCGTGGTGAGTGGAATAGTTGACTACGTACGCATGCCTAGCGCAACATTCGTCACTCGCACCACATTCGTTGTCACTGGATGACGCTTGAAGGTCTAAAAAGGCGCAAAATGTTTGTAAACTCGTCTCCGACTGTCCGCCTAGGCGGAAGGCCAGTTTTACAACGTTTGCGTTATATGTCCCTAAATATCATAATTTAGAAGCGGTTGTTGGGGTGTTGCCGATCGCGTCGACGAGCAAAGCGACAGCGCCACGCGACTCGATTACGCTGCGCAATGCGTGCTCCGAGGAGCAGAAGTACCGTAGCGCCATCCAGCGTCACGGCCAGTAACAAACTCTAATTAGAGTGCTCTGCGGTGACACTTGCCTCCTGTTGTGCGCACTGACAAGACGGGCGAATTAAAACGAGGTTCAGTTCAGGTGCAAGCTTGTGTCAGGTCGTAGGCACGTGCGCTTGTCCATAGTTCTCCATTTCATTGAGGTCTCCGCCAGAACAGCTGAGCCCGAGGGAGCGAGAGGTGCAGGACGCATGGCTAGAAGCGTCTTGCGAAAAGGAATCGCTTTGCAAGTTATGCGGCACTGCGGGGGCTATATTACGGATCGCTCTCAAAAACGCTCCCAAATTTGAGAGCGTGACGTAAAATTGACGAACCGCGGGATGCTGAGCGCGGAATCAGCCAATCAGCCGCAAGGTTGCGGTGGTTAGTAGCGTGGCTCCTCCCCGGAACTATTTATTTGCATGAAAAGGGACTTTAGGCAAACGTCTTGCTGTAAAGACGCAGTCAATAAAATGAGCAATGTTTTATTTCGCTAAAAAATTGTATTTCAAACTGAGCAACACCAACCAAAACAAAAAGTATCCTCCGTTTTGCAATTAAGTTTGCTGTTCAGTCACTTTTGTTGTCGCGAAGGTGCGCTGTGAGCGGTAAAGCGTGGACTTGTCAGCGTAAAAAAGAACAGAAAAGCAATGATTTAAAAAATGACGTTTTATTGTGGTAATAGCCTGTGTTGAAAACACAACAACACGAATGAAAATTAGAAGCGTTCTCAGTTTTGCAATTAAATTTCCGGTTGGGTAACTTCTCGTGCCATGAGGGCGCGCTGGCCGTGGTATAGCGTGAACAAGGCGGCCTGCAAGAAAACAGCTGATTCCATGCCTAGTTCCTGTTTTTTTTTTTTCGTGTTGCCTAAAATGAAAGTACTTTGCGGATCTCTTAAGTGCGTGGAAAAGTTTGTTTGAAGGTAGTGAATGCAATGCGCCGCAGTCTCTATGTGCCTGCGGAGATCTACTTACAAGGAAACGAAGACAACTTTCGCCTATGTTCGCGTCGGTACCTACAATCGATGACCGAGTGACGACTGGTTTTGTTTATTCTATTTAGAAAACACCAGACAATTATGAATCATCCCACAGAAGCAACTGCCGTAAGACGGGAGCAGAGAGATGCAGCTGTTGATAGCTCGCAATCTCGGTGCGGGAAATGAGAGCCGACACGACCTGCCTGTGTGGCAACAATCACTCTTCTTTCTCGTAACCAAGTGATGCCTCCCACACCGGGCTAAGCACTTGATGTTCTATTGGTGTTTTTGTTGATCTCTTCTGCTGATATTCAGATGTTACGACAGTTTTTTTTTTGCCTGTGCAAGATGCAGAAATTATGTTGTTTATGCTCCATTTAGTTTGTTTAGAAAAAGAAAGCACTTGATTTGATAACTTTGCTATTGTCACCAAGGAGGAAACGAGCTAGTTCAGTTAACGTCATTTGATTATCTTCTAATAGATCCGGGATTAACAAGGCCTCAGGGCAGAAAGTTCAACAGGGTAGAAAGTTCAGCAACTTTGTTCACATTCGCTGGTACCCAGCGCTTGAATTCTTCACAATGAAAGTGTAGAGGCAATGAACAAGTTTGCGTATGACCCAGGGTAGTGAGGTAGGTTGGACAGGGCTCAGATTTGTAATATGTTATACTATTTTGCGCAGCAGGCGGAGTGATCTTGGTATCACTGGGTTAGGTGAGGGCAGTGTTTGTAGGGTTTTAAATACTTTACATATCTTCTAACTACATTCACATCTTTTGAACTCGGAAGAACACTCAGGCTTTTTTTTACTTATGGTCCATCCTATCTGAGGCACCCTGTATTCAGGCCCCTTCAGTAGGCAAAAGAACAACCAACTGAAAATGACTAGGATATTAAATACCTAGAGGAAAAACAGCTTGGAAAAAGTTACACTTGTCACACATATTATGCGATAGCATAAGGAGCGTGTAAGACCATTTGGCATTGTCACCGTCTCGTGTCATCATGCACAAGACTTCATAGCCTTGTGTTATAGCGTACCAAGCAAGGTGTCAGTTATGGGGCAATAACAGAGTGCTGAAAATTTCCCGTAATAGAGCTGCGCGTATATTCTTACAGCTGTAGAGCATTCCCAGTAACGGTGTTGCATGTTTTGTTATTGTAAAATAACCTCTACTCACACACCATCTCCTAGATGATGTGTCTGTGATGTTTATACATCTTTTTCTATCAGTGAAGACGTTCTACTCATTCAGCAGTCGTTGTAGCCACTGCACCTTGCAATATTTATTGTGCATTGCTGTACAGCGGTCTCCTCTTTATGAAGAGAAACAGTCACTTTGAACTAAAAATTTTTTCTTAATTTTGCTTGAAAATGGCATATCGTAATTATACATTATGGTAAAGTATGCTTGTATGTAAACTGCCCCTTCTGCAATAGAAACAGTCAGGTGAAATGCTGTGCTTAAAAAAAACGTACTTGCTGAATGTATGATGCACTAAAACAGCTATAGTGGTGCTTTTTGATTACAACAAGTATGACAAATGTTTCGTGCTTTACTCCAGCACTACACTTTTGGTTTCTGCATGTTCGTCACATGGGTAATGACCACTGGAACTCCACCAAGCCGGAAGGTGATAGTACGGAAGGGGCAGGTGGGCTGACATAAGCATTGGCAAAAGAGAGTGCAGAATGATGCTTTTCACATGTTGGGCGAGCGGTTTCAACACCTTTTCCGCCTTCAGGAAGAGACTGTGCAAACGCTGCTGAGGAACTGGAAGGTATGCTGGCAAACATACTGTCAATGAAGTGGCAGCTGGTGGGGACACTTGTTTGTCATTGAAGGCTTCTGGCCGCGCACAGGTTTGCCTAGGGCACGACCACATCACACAGTTGTTCAAACACTTGCAAAGGTGTGTTGTGCACTGACACGAGGCAATGACATTGGCAACAAGAACAGTGGCAAATATGACTCTCCACGCCAGCATGGTGAGTCATCGCTCAACCTCAACCTCAACCTCATCGCTAGATGCTAGAGTTTCCAATGCAACTGTCGCCGCACCTTCTCTAGGTACGTCTGCCTCTGGAGACGGGTCGTCCTACAGAGGCTGAAAATACATTAGCGCATTGCTCTTCCCTGGAGGTAGATGAGGAGGGATCCTGTCTCTACGAGGAAGCCAGCATGTAGGTAGCCAGCATGTAGAGGTGGTCCGTTGTTATCTGGGCTAGGGGCAGTGTCGCCTGCATCCTCTTCTGACATGGTCGCATCAAGACAGAGGTTGTGAAGTGCGGCACGTGCGGTGATGATGCACGCTGTTCACTCCCACTGGCAGTGGTGCGCCCGGTGCCTTGGCAAGCACCAGAAGCGGTTCTACGACGCACTGACGCAGCGCTTAACCAAAAACTGCTTGGAAGCAAGTAACGTTTCGTACAGGCCATCTGCTGAGTTGCGTCTGTGCTGCCACGCCGCTGGCGCAAGCAGCCATGGCTCCAGTGGGTAGACATTGTCCCCTATTTGTCCCCTACATAACAAAAATGACGCATTAAGCATGTCCTTTCTCGGTGACCTCAAAAGCATTACAAGAAGCTTTACTATAAAATGGATACTCGTGCTAAGTAGCCCACATCCGAACAACGCATGATTGAGGGGTATAAGTGAGCACTGCCGTAAGGTGAAACTTTTGCCATCATAGTGTAATCAATGATGCGCTACGACTGCCTGCACAACAGAAGCGCCGTCAGGTGCATTTTGTCTTCGTTTCTTAGACAGGAAATATTATGTATTTCAACAATGGTATATGTGTCCTGTGTTTCTCCTGCAAATATAAACAAAAGGGCGACAACACACTGTATCTTACTGTAACGTGATTGCATTGGTGTAACTAGCCAGATTGATTCTTCTAGCTTTAGCAGATACGGGTAAATGGATTGTGCTGCAGCTCAATATATGCGAGACTGAGGTGGCCCGATGGTTGACACGGCTTTTTTCCTGCTTACCCAGAAAAAACTCATCGTCGTCCAGCAGGCCTTCCTCCGTCTCGGTGTGCCGCAGACAAACGCGTCGTGGAAGAATCCGGGTCAGCGCGGGTCCACGGCCAGATTGTGGATGGTCGTGCCACAGATGTAAGAAAATACACGCACATGGCGAACTTACCCTCGTTGCCGAGGCCCGCACTTGCAGCCGAACTCATATGACCAAACCAGTGGCCGACATCTTCTATCATGTTCGCAGCTTAGAACCCCTTGCGGCTTGTGCGCAGCACTGCCTCGCGGCACCCTGATGACGATGAGTGTGCCATCGACACACCCGACGACGCCAGGGTGCTGCAGCAGCGAAAGTTTAAGCGAAGAACGCCCTCCTTCTCGGCCGCCTTTTCTTCGGGTTTCGCCGGAAAGCGAAAACACCCCTTGAGTGACCAAACGTGGACAATAGTCCCTGCCATCCGCAGCGAATACTTGCTCACAGTTGGTTGCGCTACGTCGACGTTTGCTTCATTTCCTGCGGTGCCATGACACACACCGGTGGCGAAGAAGCGCAGCGTGCTCAGCACCTGCCGCTCCACTGACAGCGCACTGACCCGCACACCTTCCAGTTCAACGGCGAGTTTGTCACACAGGCACTGCGCAGTCTCCTTCGTAAGTCGAAGCGTCACATTCACTCGTCCCGCGCGACAAAATCGTCTACATGCACCCTCCTACACCGTTTCTCGCGCGGCCACCCGCGTATACAACGATGTAAACAGCCATAATTTTCGGTCACAATGATTGTGAACGCTTTAGGGGCTACATTTGTCGCTCTCAATCTCAGCCCCCATAATTAAGTGCACAACGTGATCACTACAGCCGTGTTCACTACATAAATAGCAGCCAACGGTGACGCAACAATTTATGTCCGCCGGCCCAGGCCGACCAATAGAAGCGGGGCAATATGGCGGCATTGTCAGCGTTCTATTCTCGTTTTAGTATTGAGAGCGGTCCGTCATACGGCCCCAGAAGGCCGCTGTGTTGTGTCGACGACAGCACAGTGATGAGGCCGCTCACAAAGGTTACGATGCCATCACAGAAGGCAAGTACCTAGCCTAGACTGCTGAAAAGCAGGTGGTCTTGCTACTCGTAGAAAAACCAACTCCTTCCTTACATCTGCTTCCGATTACAGGAGAGCCAGCATTTTTTTTCGTCGTGACAAAAGAAATCAGATGGAGATGACAGAACAGGAGAACAGAATAAAAGAAATGTCTGCCATTCTTTCATAACAAGTTAATGTTAAAATCGCTGCTTTTTCTGCGATGCTGCAGCCGAAATAGAATAGAAGAAAAGGAGAAAAAATTGAAAAAATAAAAGTTTGAATGTAGAAAGGAACTTTAATTAGGTGCCGCAAATATTATATAGTACCTGAAGATGACAAAAACTTAGTAGAGAGGCCAGCATAAGTTGAATGCTTCGCGCTGATATCAAATGAGGAGCAACGGATTTAACTCACTCTTCTTTGCAAGCGCTATCAGGGTAAAACTATATTGGGTTGTTCAGCCCTTAACGTGTGTGAAATATTGCACAGAGCTCTTAAAAGATTATAAGCTGTTAAAAAGATTAGCATACGTCGTGTTCAATGCATTCTCCAGACAGTCTCAACGTGGATGAAAGGAATGACTCCCCCCCTGCTGAAGGATGATGAGGCCGAGAATACAAGCAAGGCGGCGATCAGGCGCAAATACGTGGACTACTTGAGCGACCGACTGTTCGTCTGCCCCATGCACTCTGCTGCGGCTGCCCATGCCTCACGTGGTGGCACGGTGTACACGTACGTGTTCGATCACTGGACAACCAAGAGAGCCCCATTGTCCTGGGCTGGAGTCGCTCACGCCATGGACCTCCCTTACATCTTCGGGCTGCCACTACTGGACCGAGAGCGGGTGGAGTTTAGCGACGAGGACGTCGCGGCATCCGAGAAACACCTCAGAATAATGGGCGCGTTCGTAGGGTGAGCCGCATTCCCTTTTTTCATAAGCGAGATACCTTTCATTCTTCATCATAATGCACCGGAGATAAGCGCCGGTACGGTTCTTTATCTATGTTCGAGTTTAAGGCAGATTGGTTTTCAATGGCCTGAATTTTCGTTGCAGTAGCCTACTTGTGTGTGTGTGTCGCAATATTTAAGTACTTTTTTAAATCTTCCCCATCTACTTCCCCCTGACGTAGCAGGCATCATGCTTCAATATAAACTTGGTTCTAAATTGGGCTTCATTTCTGGACAATATAGCCATGGAATGAGCCTAGCGGTTCATCTTATGGCACTCGTCGTTGCTTCTAACTTTAATTATATGTATCATATTTCGGCACACTGTTTTAAAATAAACCTGTCAACATAAGGAGCGCGTGCACGTTATGCTTGTTTTCAAAATGAAGTATTGACATTACAGTTTTTGGATTGAAGTAGTCGTTCAATCTGAAGGAATCATGATTACAGAACTGTTTTCTTTAAGTCGTATGAGTTGTTAGCCCTGTGAGGGCGCTGTAAAAGAAGTTAATACAAAGTCTCGGCTATATGAACACTATGTAAAAATGATTTGACATGTCGAAGACAAATGAATTGAGCGCTATTTCGCAATGACCCATTGAAATCAGAGAAATTAAGTGCTTTAAAGGTCTTGAAGTCTCCCCCAATTCTGAATAGGCTGCCCTCAGAAGAGCTGCTTATAAGTTGGACGTCATAAGGGACAGATTTTCTCGCTTATTGAAAGAACGTTTCAAATTACAACGGCTTGGCAAGATGAAGGTTACGTCGAGGCTGAAACGCGAAGCTACATAACAAGGTTAAGAATAGAACCACACCGGTGTTTTCTACGCCGATACATAAAACACTGCTGATCATAACATTAAGTGCAAGGAACGTTGTTCGTCATATTTTATCACCTTTTTTATAAGGAGCGCGGAAACCGTTATTTATGTGAATCTCTTGAAAAGAAATAACTGTTTTTGTAGCTTGTTTTGAAACAGATATGTTGTGTACCCCTGCCCTTCCTTTCAAGCGGCATTGCTTAGGGTGTAGTTGTGTTGTGGCCTGAGGAATGCATGTGCATGAGTGACAGCGGATGGTAGGATTAATGGCAGATGATAGCAGGCTGAGCGATTGAACTAAACCCCGCCATCTTCACTGTGCGTTTGCTTGATCCAAATTTTCAGCTTGCCTGTCCAACCGGGGGTGTCCGCCTGGCGAAAGTACACTGCCATTTCTCCCATTTCCATGCTGCTGAAGAACGACAACAACACCAACATTGTTGGCTTCCGCTCCGACCACTGCGACAGCTCAAGCGGGCATCCTGAAATGCACGCGTAATGGCGTGCACTATTCGAAATGCTACTACAGATAGATGTTGCCAACCTCGCGCTGAATTGCTCCCAAAGAGAAAGAATAGCAGTATTTTTTTATTTCAGGTTACACTGAACAAAGTTCGCTTCATCTCTCATTGGGTCTGGAGAATGTGTGGTATTTACCGCAATTTTTTAGTAAATATGCCAACCAATCTTATGTTTTTGGAAGGGAGGGAAACACACGGAGAATGTGTGCTCGATACCTTCAACATTTCTAAGCTTTCGTTTCCAAATTGTGGACGCTAATAAGGTTGATCATTTTTCTGCTTAATTGATTCAGTGGCTAATTCATTGAAGGAATTTTTTGTTGGACGATAGATTTTGGGTTCTTTGTAGTGTGTGATAATGCTCATGCTTTACGCAGCAGCTATGAAGATCACAGTAGAGATTTTTTTAGGTTTATACCTTCTGGAAACAAGAAAAATTTACGTGCATCAGCAAACTCGCCATATCACCAAAGAACAACTCTGCTGGTTGTGCTTACCTGTAATCTTGACATACAAAGAGATTAGCACGCAGAAACCACGGCATCTTTTTCCAACGACCGACGAGGACAGCTTGAAACGTGGCACACAACAAGACCAGGCACTGAAAGCAAAAAGCAGGGCAATGAAGTTTTCTGTGCGTCATGTTGTCAAGCAGTCTTTTATGATGTCCTATCAAAATGTAATCATTTACATCACTGAACCTATTACCATTCAGAAAGAAAGCACAACCTAGTGTGGTATGGATTTCTGTTTCTATTTTTCTCACATTAGTAGTTTAGCCAATCTTTCTCTCTGTCATTGTCATGGAGATCATGCATGAAGACTAAAGAATTACTAATATCGTCAATTCTCCGCTGCGAGTACCTGGCTTTTAATAAGAAGCGCTGTCTCAGACATGGTATAGTGCTAGCGATGACAGGCCGATTCGCGCCTTCAGTTGACGGCGTGTCAGAGAAAATGAGCACGAGCCCTATTTTGAAGGCAGTAAGCCGTCTACAACAGTAAACAGTGCATTAATATTCCATTTGCCTTTGCTCAAAAGCTGTTGAATGCGGTTGCTTTGCTATGAGCATAGATTGTGTGTGTCTTTTTTGCAGTGTTTTGTTTTCGTAGTTGGTTTCAAAAGTGAAGCATATATCCTTAATAAAGGCAATATATTACATTCCATAGCTCGAGAAACTGCGACCCCTCATCAGCTCCGCTCGCACTGGGCGACATGTTCTGACGTCACACGCACAGTCATTGCCCGCCAAATGTGCTCGTCTCTGGACACAACTTGTTGGAAACATTTCCTTTTATTTGCCCATTTCTTTCAACTTAAATCTCAGTTCATAGTTGCGCCACGTCCAGTCGGTGTATTGATTTGTCCTTGTAAACACTGAGCGCAGTCAAGCCGCGCAGCATGTGAAGTGGTCTTATGACATCATATACCGCTTCGACACGTCATGGAATTTTGTGACAGGCGACGCCGGTGGCCGCTGGGCTTTTTCTTCCTTGACGTTTTTATTGGTATTGGTTTAAAGCTGTCGGCTGCAAATTATTATTATTATGGCCTCACATGACATAGCGCTGAATGGTCGACCAGGTATGTGACGCCTTCAGACCGTGTTACATGGCCGACTTGGCAGGTGGCAGCTGCCACCAGGCTTGGCGTCGTTTGTCAGGTGCACTTTGTTTTGTGCAGGCCTGCTTATAGACAGATCTGAGTTTCAAATCGCACCGGAAGCAAAAAAAGCGCCGTGCGGCCAACGTACCGGAGAACCCCGCAAGCGGACTGTGGTGACCTAGTAAATAGTTAAAATGAAGTTAGGGTGGCTGTAGAGGTTTCGCGTATGCGGGCAAGCAGCAATGACGCATGAAGAGACGCAGATCGAGCGGATTGTACCTCTATTGGCTCTCAGCGCGTAATGTAATTAAGTGTCCCATAAGTTTCTTTATTTCATCTACATCTGTGCGATAGGCGCTTTATTCCTGAAGGCTAATTAAGAACAAACTTAGGTAAATAGGATGCAGTAATTCTTTATGTGAGCTCAATGAAACAATACACTATTGTTGCACGTTTCTCCAAACGATCAATTGCACGCTTGGATGTCTATGCTCACAGTTATATGAAACGTCTTTTCAAATATGTTTATATCCATTACTTAGGCTACATTGGAGTCACCAGCGCAATACATTTTTTTTTTCATTCTGCAAAATTTAATGTTCTCTATTCCAACACTCTCATCTGATACCCACGCACAATTATTACGTGCTTAGGTGTGAAAGAAATATTTTTTTGTAAATTCATGCGGCAATAAAATCTATTACGTCTCAACTACTAGAGACTATGGTCACAAAATCACGGCAGTGGTGGCTTTTTTTAATTGGTTAATTTCAAATTGAGATGCCATATTGGATACCAACCAATGCCCTGTTCTGGCAGCCTTGAGGCCATAAGGTGAATAATAAGGCTCTCACATATTTCCCCACGATCCCATTCCATGACGTATTTTGGTAGGCGCTCCGTGCACCGCCTATAGACATACGCCAATTATGTCGTAACTAGGATGCGGTGGCACTGCTGTCGAAAACAGGTGGAGGGTGGACCCTTAGGAATTGAGTAAACGAAAGTTTCAGTCTGAAAGCGCAACTTCACGAGATCAAAGCGGCTCACCGGTTTGTGTGAAGCGTGGTCTTGAGGATGACCTTGGGTAAGGCATAAATAAAGAAGCAAAAATATTGTACCTGCTGAGATTCGAACCCGCGGTGGCGCAAACAGATCAGCACCACTGACCACGGCACGGTAGCACTACGCTAACGCCACAGCAAATCACGCCTCGCGTTAAACTGCAACACACTGTAGCTCTCTGAACAGCGCAACGTCATGGTCACCTAATATTTCATCAACTAATAATAGCGATGTGCGCTGCATACTTTGACGTGGACAACACGGTGGCAGAAACTCGGCACTAAAGAAATACGCGTTGGCGTTGGTAACACTGCTGCAGAAAGACACTGGTGCATAGGCCGCTGGCGTACATTGGGTAAATTGGCATTGACGATGAAAAAGTTTAAAACAGCATACCTTCTCCTGGCTCACTGGAAAGCTCAATCGCGCTTTTTGGTACGTGGCAGTGTTGTGCACCAGTAAAGCACTGGGCTCCGGCACAATATTTCATGCTTACCAATGCTGAACTGCCATCCATTATTTTTCCAAGCACGTTCAAGATTTAACTGGGCTTCAATGATGCCGTTGCTTCGTTTACAAATGTGAAATACATTTTACAGCAGAGCTGAGCGTATGGAACATCTTCTGGAGGGTTGGGTCCTACAACTGATATACAACCTCTGTCCGTAAAGTTCGAGAATGATTTACTTTCTTCTCTAGAAATGAATCCGTAAAACTAATGTTGGTGCGTATCTGTAGCGCCATCTTTTCGGGCTAGCCTGAGCTATTTTTGTTAACTTCTGTTGCAGCCGGTAGACGGAAATACATGTGAAAAATTGTTTACACTAGTTGTCTGCGCATTCTACTGTGAGTGGTTGTGGAGAAATGGACGTCCACCTCAAAAATCGTGTAAGCATAAAATTTCCTGTGAAGCTTAGCAAGACAGCAACACAGACGTATGAGCTCCTTCGTGACAATTACGGCAACGAGACATTATCGAGGGTACTAGTTTTCTAGTGGCACAGGAGGTTCGTTTCGGGGAGAACGTCGGTGGAAGACGACACAAGGCAGGGGCGCCCTTCAACCTCATGGAATGAAAACAACGTGGCTCGGATCAGGGAACTCGTACAGCAAGACCGCACCATTACAGTCCGCATGCTATCAGATGCTCTCGAGATTATTAAGAAAACATGCCACCAAATGTTGCTTAAGAACTTGGAGAAACGAAAGCTGAATGCCAGACTTATACCGAACTCTCTCACACAGGACCAGCAGGACACGCGGGCATCAGTGAGCGCTGATTTGCTCGCTGAGGCAAAGAGCTATGCTGCATACGTCGACAACATCATTGCTGAAGAAGAAACATGATGTTTTCAATACGATTCTCAAACAAAAAGGCCGAGCGCAGTATGGCGGTCCACAAACTCTCCGGCGTCGAAAAAGGTGCGGCGACAGCAGACCAAAACAAAGACGATCTGGTAGTTTTTTTCGATGCCAGATGTGTCATACACCACGAGTTCGTCCCACAAGGGCAGACAGTGTATCAGGTGTTTTATATCGGCGTGCTCTAACACATGCGCGATGCACTGCGACGCCATCGCATTGACTTATGGGTTTCTTGAGAATGGAGCCTTCTCCACGATAACGCAAGGCCGCACACTGCTCTCAGCGTAATAAATTATGTCGCCAAGCACAGCTTTACTGTACTTCTTCGTCCGCCATACTCGCCTGACCTCTCCCCATGCGATTTTTTCCCGTTTCCTCGCGTGAAGAGAGCCCTAAAAAGTTCGCTGGATGGGGAGCGTGGAGGCCATTCAAGACGCCACTACAAAGGAGCTGACAGCCGCACCAAAAGAAGTGCTTTCCAACTGTTTCCATGACCTCAAGAAGCGTTAGAAGCTGTGCATAGACTGCAAGGGAGACAATTTCGAAGGGGTGCTGCACAAATGATTTCAATGTTAAACATGATTTCAATGCACAAATGATTTCAATGTTTTTATTGGTCTCAGTCTCGAAACTTGACGGACAAAGGTTGTATCTTAAAAAGCTGCGAGGAAAACATGTGTGCTTGTCCGCATTCTTCTGTAATAGTCTTTTGTTTTGCTTTTGAAGATGGCAGCCTTGCACGAAATTTCAATTCTAATGGATTTGCAGAATACAACGATATGTGCGTGTCCCAGTTACCTCCAGGTCGGGGTACCGTGTGATGTGGAGGGAATCACGGCCCATAAAAACGAATATGCCGAAAAATTTCAAAATGATCTTTTTGTGTACATATATGAAGGCGGCCCTCCGTTAGCAATTGGCGAACACTATTAGGAAGTGGGTGAAAAAGTATACTTGGAACGAAGACAGCCCAAAAAGGCAAGCATGGAAGAGAAAATGACACGACATAAAGAACGTTTTCTTTGTGTCCTGTCGTGTTCTCTTCTGTGGTTGGCTTTTTTGCACTGTCTTCGTTCCAAGTATGAATCGCGAACTAGCCAAGCACTACGTCTTATTTTAGTGAAAAAACGATGAAAGTCATTTACAATGTGAGACCTTTTTCATTTGTAATGTGATTTAAAGATGCGAAACAGAAAAAGGAACAACGTTTCTTCTTATTTCACGGCTTGTCAAAAGCTACCACGAAGATGAATTTAATTGCTTAGGCAACCAGAAGCCTGATATCGATCCCTGGGTCTATTAAAGCAAAAATACGCAAATTATAAAATATTTAAACTGCGTTCGCATTATTTACATCTGACATTTTACAACGACCCGCCGCGGTGGCTCAGTGGTTAGGGCGCTCGACTACTGATCCGGAGTTCCCGGGTTCGAACCCGACCGCGGAGGCTGCGTTTTTATGGAGGAAAAACGCTAAGGCGCCCGTGTGCTGTGCGATGTCAGCGCACGTTAAAGATCCCCAGGCGGTCGAAATTATTCCGGAGCCCTCCACTACGGCACCTCCTTCTTCCATTCTTCTTTCACTCCCTCCCTTATCCCTTCCCTTACGGCGCGGTTCAGGTGTCCAACGATATATGAGACAGATACTGCGCCATTTCCTTTCCCCTAAAACCAATTATTATTATTATTATTTTACAACGTTGCGGAAAGATGTTGCTCCCATCAAAACGCGACCCATTTCAGACGCTGATAGAAGGCTGCTTTTTGCGTGAACTTCAACGTGAAAAGAATACAAGAATTATTTTGTTGTGGCAGTGACGCTTCACTTTGCAGTCTTCCGAATGGGCATGTCTGTGTATTTCAGCCGAGCTTTATTTAGGCACTGAAACAAGGTTGTTTAAAAGCAAGCCGGCATGTTTTCATCGAAAAGCAGTGAGCAAATCAACAATTCTCAACTCATTCCGATTGGCGATGCTGAAAATGTATTATCTGCATCGTGAAAGCTTAGAAAGGAAGGAAATAAAAAAAATCAGAGAGGAAAGTTTGGAAAACTGCATGAACTGAACCCTTTGCGGTGTTAGGGAGAATTAAATGAATGCTTCAATGCAGACACGCATACATGACCAATATTTATAATGCATTTCGAATACGTACGAAAAAACACGTGTTTTACCTCATTGCAGTCCACAAGAGGGTCATAAAAATAAAGCTACATGACTGACGCACCTGCCTTCAAGTATGGTATATAAAGGTACCGATGCAAGCTGGAGGTATTATGCGATGGTGCGCTATGATTTATGTGTTCGGAAAGATTTCATTAGCTCTCTGAAAAAGTTCAGTATAGAGTTCTGAAGTAACTTCTCAATGTTAATATTAACACTTGGATTATTATTGCACAATTTTTATTATACGCATACAGCACGCCATCTTGCCCACGGTTTGTTGAATGAAATTTTTTAGCTCTTTCTTCTCGCTCCAATTCAAACTTTATGGTACCAATTTCCACGACGTTAATGACCCGAGTGCTCAACTAAGATGCTATGCAATTTTTTAAGACGTATTCTTGAGTTAGAAGAGCGACATTTTTCGGCATTACATAGCCAGCAGTGTAGACCCATTAGAACCATGATAAGACGTGCGAAGTAGTTGTCAGGTTGACTAGTACTGAACAGTTAACTATTTAAATCTTACTGTTAGTCACCTTATGTATTGAGCGTCATGTAGCCCCATCTAGGTAATATCCATACCAGTTTTTAAAATTTTGGAAATGCAGTGGCCCTCGGCGCTGTGGCCCAGAGGAGTTTGACTTTATCGACAAGTGCAGTGGAGGGGTTGCTTTGCCTGAAAGCTTCTCGAAAGAGCATGTGTTTTGATGAGACGCAGGCAAATTTTTCTGGGCCACCGCGCGGAGGGTAACTTCGGCTTCGAAATTCTAAAAACTGGCATCGATATTACTTACTGTCGAATACGTGGCTCTCAATGCAGATACTAAAGTGCCAGTTCAAAAGATAACTCTTCAAAATTAGTTTAGCATACTACTACTTAGATTGTCATAGCTGTATTCTGATGCGCTATATCGCTCGCAGTGCTATGCCGACAAAAGCGCTCTTCAAACTCTAAAAGCAAATTTATAAAAACAGTAAAATTCAGGTGAAAACTCGTAATCCGAAAAAATGAGGCAGCTTTGCTCCAGCTGTTTTTCCGAGTCCCAAAGGACCAATATTCAGCGCTGGTGAACTAAAAATAAGGAGCAACCGGGCAACGTATCAGGAATAAAATTGCGGGAGCCGCTCCACAACCGACACGGTAATATCAAGCTGAACGGTGCTCGAGCACCACAGGTGGCCTCAAACCTGTGCCTCTAGACATCCAGTGTAGCTCTATAATAGAGTGTTCACTCGACAATGTATAGTGCTGGTGCCGCAGCTCCAGCTAGAAAAGAACATTAATCGCGGATAATGTCAGTGTTCGTGTGAATCGCATTGTATTACTTCTAGCTATTACGGTGGAATGGTGACTGGGTTCTTCCCACCGAAATGCACCAAAGCAGTTTCCTTCAACGCGAAAATACAATGCTGCTGTGCAGCTTGGCTCTTTCTTTTGTAGACTTGTGTGAGTCTTATCAGTGCCATCAGTCTCGCTCAAGTAGTTGTTGTCGTCTTTAGCGGTACTCCTAAGACACACTCCTAACTATCCGTGGTCTTACACCAAATAAATACGCAATAGATTGCGAGTGTTGTCGACAATGACAGGGACGGTGGCAAAGTGGAGAGTGTAGTTGTATCACTTTATCGGACAATATCGGGAGCACCTCAATGCTTCTGTGTGCCCCTAAGAAGTGCCGCTGCCCAACATGTGCGACACCTTCGGCCATATCTCGCCACCGAGGTCGGCGACGACAGCTGTGTTGTCCGCTCTTCCTTGGAAGTGGCCTAGGCAGGCTTTGAAGCACATGTATTCTGCGGATGGGATTGATGGAAACAACTTTTATGAGACGAACAAAAACCTTCCAGGGTGGTCCCTTACTGGTCCAGGAGTGCACGGGCTTGTGCTTCAAATAAAGCCCAATCCACCAGCCATTTCTGGCCAGCGAGCTAAGCGATCCGTAAAGCAGCCTCCCAGGAAGAATGAGTGGGATTGGGGATAGGGGGTACTGCCTGTGGGGAAGGACATTTCCGATGGTAGTGGAAAAGTGTAGATCTAGGCATGCCACAGCTGTTACAGTGATGAGGAAATGTGGGTTAGAAGCATTAGAGACTGTAGGGTGAAATAAAACAGCCCATCCCCTAATTCTCGCCATGTGGCACAGGAAGAGGTAGATGCGGACTGAAGTGTCGAGTGACGTGCAATTCATTTTTAGCCATGAGGCCTATTTTTACGCGAGGAAAAACAAAGTAACACTTCCTTTTCCTGCCAAAAAGAGCCGCCGCTGTGGCTCAGTGGTTATGGCGCTCAGCTGCTGGCCCGAAAGACGCGGGTTCGATCCCAGCCGCGGCGGTCGAATTTCTACAAGGGCGAAATTCGAGATGCCCGTGTACTGTGCTATGTCCGTGCACGTTAAAGAACCCCAGTTGGTAGAAATAACCGGAGCCCTTCACTACAGCGTCTCCCATAGCCTGAGTTGCTTTGGGATGTTAAACCCCTATAAACCAAACTTTTCCTGTAAAAAAAAAAGCCACATTTGCCTTGATTTGTGGGCAAGTTGTAATATATTTTAAATGCTGCGGCGTGAAGAAGTCAGCGATATAATAACAGCGTAATTAATGCACGTATGCCTATTTACAAGGCTTTCTATCATGACATATTAAATGGTACGTTGGGTTAAAGAAAAATATATTGAATATTTGAATGCGGATCGCGGTAGCAGGCATTTCTAATTTGGCACCATAGCTTCCCGAGCAAAAGAGGTGGATGGTCAACATAAATAAACAAAATGCTGCTCGAAAAACTGCGATTCCGCATCAGCTCCGCTCGCACTGCGCGACATGTTGTGACGCCACACGCACAGTCACTGCACGCCAAATATGCACGTCTCTGGACACAACTTGTTGGAAACATTTCACCCCGCCGAAGTGGCTTAGTGGTAAGGGCGCTGGGCTACTGATCCGGAGTTCCCGGGTTCGAACCCGACCGCGGCGGCCGCGTTTTTATGGAGGCAAAACGCTAAGGCGCCTGTGAGCTGTGCGATGTCTGTGCACGTTAAAGATCCCCAGGTGGTCGAAATTATTCCGGAGCCCTCCACTACGACACCTCTTTCTTCTATTCTTCTTTCACTCCCTCCTTTATTTATTTATTTATGTATTTGTCAATACTGCCAATCCCTGTTTCTGGGATTTTTACTGGAGTGGGTTCTGGTCGTAGGCAAACTGTCGACCAGTCATAAACACTATTATCCAGAATGCAAAAAGTACAGTGAAGATTATGGGGACAATAAGAATAGGCATTGGAAAAAGCAAAAACAAAGATATCCCATAAGTAATCATCGCCTTTTCCTTACATGATCACGAGAAGTACAAGTAAATTAATGGAATATACAAATGCATGGAAATACAAATGCATGGAAAAGCAAATACACGGAAAACAGCAAAAATGTTAGAAAAAAGAAAAAAAATCGCAGTTTCTTTCCTGACAATACACTTTTGCCAGCTAGCGCCAAAAATTTCTCAGTACTTGGTTGCATAATCACTGATTCATCAAGGCAGTTCCACTCGCGCACAGCTCGCCGAAATATTCTTGTATGGTAAGTTCATTTTTGTGACGCGTTTCTCTGGAAGTGTTCAGATTAATGTATTTAGCAGAATCAACTTTGTTATGTAAAATCATGTACAGAAACTTCAGCCGGTGAAGCGTCGCACGACAAGCTAGCGTGTCAAGCCCAGTCTCAGATAGCATCAGCGTCGGAGAATCGGTGCACCTATATCTGTTGCAGATAAAGCGCGCACTTTTTCGCTGGACAGCCTGAATCGTAGCTATGTTAGCTTGCGTGCACGGGAACCAAGCGACATTTGCGTATTCTAGTATTGGGCGAATGATAGTAGTATACGCCAGAAGCTTGGCTTCTTTCGTAGAATACCGCAGGGCTCTTTTTAAAAACATGAGCTTACGCATCGCTTTGCTTGTTACATGATCTACGTGAGCTGTCCACCCGAGATTGGCTGATATAATGATGCCTAAATATTTGTCCTCGGAGACTGTCTTGAGTGCAGTGCTGCTATAGCCATAAGGGAAGCTAAGTTTGAATTTCTTTTTCGTTATGGTCATTGAAACTGTTTTGTCTAAGTTAAGAGCCATTTCCCACTTCGAACACCATTCTGCTATCTTGCCAAAGCCATTGTTTAAGCCTATTTGATCTTCTAAGCTTTCTATTTCTCTATATAGTACGCAATCATCTGCGAACAACCTCAGTTCCGCTTCTACCTAGTCAGCAATGTCATTTATGAAGACAAGGAAGAGAATTGGGGGCTAAAACAGAGCCCAGTGGAACACCGGAAAGGACCGGAACAGTATCTGAAGTGTGGCCGCCGAGTTGCACGAACTGGCGACGGACGGTTAAATAATTGGCGATCCATTGGACTACTGACCCATCCCCTAATATATAACTTAGCTTCTGTAGTAGTTTGGGGTGGCAGACTCGGTCGAAGGCCTTTGAGAAGTCTAGGGAGATGACATCTGTTTGCATTTGGTCGTTGATTGTTTTAGCGAAGTCATGTAAATTCTCGACAAGTTGTGTAACAGTGGAAAGACCACGCCTGAAGCCATGTTGTTGGGGATGAACAATGTTATTTGATTCAACGAACTCTGTCTGTTATTGATTTTAGGATAATGTGTTCTAAAACATTACAGGAAGTGCACGTAAGAGAAATGGGCCTGTAATTTGACGGGCAAGTCTTATCACCTGATTTATGAACTGGTATTATTTTTGCAACTTTCCATTCCGCTGGGAGGCAGTGCTCGCATATGGACTTATTGAACACAAGGCATACGTACTTACTCATGGGTTCGGCATAACGTTTCAAGAAGACATTTGGAATTTCGTCCGGACCGCTGCACTTTTATCATCTAGGTTTAACAACAGTGATAGTATTCCTTCTTCAGTTACGACTGGGGCATCAAGTACGCCATATTGCTCTCTGTTTTCTTGCCTAAAAGAATGCGTAATACCATTGTCTGGTGTCTTCCTTTCCGGCGCGGTTCAGGTGTCCAACGATATATGAGACAGATACTGCGCCATTTCCTTTCCCCAAAAACCAATTATTATTGAAAACATTTCCTTTTATTAGCCCATTTTATTGAAATAAAATTTCAGTTGATTGTTGTGTCACGTCCAGTCGGTGTATTCATTTGTCCTTTTAACTACAGATCATGTAATTCTGTGACAGAGCACCTCGGCCGTCCTTGGGCTTTTTATCCAATTAGGCTTTTACTAGTATTGACTTAGAACTGTCGCCTGCAATTAATATTATGGTCTCACATGACCAAGCGCTGATTGGCCGACCAAGTATGTGACGCTATGAGAACATGTGACATGGCCGACTTGGCAGGTGGCAGTTGGCAGCAGCCTCGGCATCGTTCTGCACGCTGTGCAGGATGTGGAGGTCGTCGGAAAGATGCGTTGTTGCGACCACAGTATGGTAAGGCCTCGAATTAGCCGAGATTTGAAAAGGGGACGGAAGAAACTAGTGAAGCGGAAGCCCATTAGGGAGTTAGCGGTTAGAGGGTAAGTAGAGGAATTCGGAATATCGCTACTGAACCGGCATTTCATTTTAACTTAGGAAGACGATCTTCACGTTCAAACAATGAACAATAATGTCACTGCTATCATTACAGAGTGCGCAGTAGAAGCAAGTGGTAGGGCGGTTCGACAAGATAACGGCAAGCTATCTCAGAAGACGCAAGATTTGATCAAGAAACGCCAAACCATGAAGGAGTCTAAGCCTACAGACAGAATAGAACTACCAATGTTACCGAAGTTAATAAATAAGCTCAAGCGGTAGCCGAAATAAGGAAGTTTGATATCGAGAGAGTCGAGGGTACTCTAAAGGAAAGAGGTATCCTAAAAGCGGCGAAGAGGAAACTAGCCATAGGTAAAAAACGAGATGTATGCGTTAAAAGACAAGCAGGGCAACCTCATCCGCAAATTGGATAATACAGTTAAGTAGCCGAAGAGTTCTACACCAATGTACACTGCAGCCAAAGTAATCATAACGTAGATGAGAGAGGGAATAGTGGGACATCCCGCCACCAACGAAAGAGAAAGTAGAGAAAGCCTTAAGAGCAATTGGAAGGGGAAACGCTGCTGGTTATGACCAGGTAACAGGAGATCTGTTGAAGGATGGAGGGGAGATTGTGCTATAAAAATTAGGCATCCTACACATGCAACGCCTTATGACCTCGACCATACCAGAAGCTTGGAAGAACGCTAACATTATCTGAATTCATAAGAAAGGACACGCCAAGTACATCAAAAATTACAGGCCGATCAGGCAATCGCTAATAGAGTGAGGGCAACCTTCTACTTCAATCAGCCAAATGATCAGTCAGGCTTTCGTAGAGGTTATTCCACAATAGACTATATTCAGACCATCAATGAACTGATAGAGAAATCCGCAGATAGGTATATAAAGAGGAGGAGGGAAAGGCAGGGAGAAATACGCAGGTTATAATCAAACCATATATATAGCCTTCATTGAAACGAGAAAGCATTTGACTCTGAAAACCTCAGCAGTCATGCAGGCATAGCATAATCATGGTGTAGAAGAGCGCTATGAGAAAATACTGGAAGATGTCTATAGCAACTGCACAGCTACCATCATCATCAACCTAACTACACCCACTGCAGGGCAAAGGCCTCTCATATGTCTCGCCTATTAACCCTGTCCTTTGCCAGCGGCCACCACCCTATGGCTGCAAACTTCCCAATCTCATCCGCCCACCTAACTTTCTGCCGCCCTTTATAGCTACGATAGTTCTCCATAAAGTTAGCAATAAAACTTAGTGGAAGGGCGTCAGGTAGGCAGACAGCATCACGTCAATGCTATCGACAGCCTATTTACAGGACCTATTTCGAGGCCTAAACTTGTAACAGTCGCAAATAAGAGTTTATGGGTGAATACCGAAATAATGTGCGATTCGTTGCGGACATTGCCTTGTTGAGTCACTCAGGAGATGTACCGAAAAGCTCGGTCAATGATTTAGTTAAGCAGAGCACAACGTTTAGTAAACATTTAACAAACAGAAAAACAGTATTCTTCAACAGTCTTTCATGAAAACAGCAGTCCAAAATACAGAATTGAGGCGCTAGAAAAGGTAAGAGAATACGTCTACTTAACGCAGGTAGTGACCGCTGGTCCGGATCTTGAGAGGAAAACAACTGGAAGAATGGGGTGGAGAGCATATGAGAGGTTCTCTGAGGTCACGAATGGCAGTTTAACAATATCCCTCAGGATAAAAGTATATAACAGCTGTATCTTACAGGTTTACCTACGGCGCAGAAATACGCAGGCTAGCAAAATGGGTTAAGCTTAAGTTAAAGAAAGGCAGCGAGCCATGGATTGAAGAATGATAGGTGTAACGTTAAGAGACAAGAAGCGGGCATTGTGGGTCAGGGAACAAGCGTGGGTTAATCACATCCTAGTAGAAATCAAGTGGTTGAAATGGGCTTGACCCGAGCATGTAATTCGAAGGAAAGATAACCGCTGGTCCTTAGCTTCAACGGAGTGGATTACAGAAGAAGGCAAGCGTAGCGGGGAGCGGAAGAAAATTGGAGGCGGATGAGATTAAGAAGCTTACACGCATACGATGTGCGCAGCTGCATAGGACAGCGTTAATGGGAGAGAGGTAGGACACATTTTTACACATGTCGCATAAATGGCAAGCAGCAATGGCACATGAGGATGCGCAGGGCGAGTGTACTGTAGTTCTATTGAATCTCATCTCGCAGTCTAATCAAGTGTTTCTAAAATTTCTCCATTTCATCTACATATTTGCACTACGCGCTTTATAATGATGGCCAAATTAAAAAAATGAGATAAATAGGATGCAGTAACTATTCACGTGAGCTCAATGAAACAATAAAGCAGTTTTGCTCGTTTCTCAAAACGATAAGTTGCACGCTTTTATATCTATGCTGAGAATTCTAAGGAATGTCTTTTCAAATAATAATTTTTGTGAGAGTGGTTTATTTCGTGATCCAGAGGACGGCGGAAGCAGCGGTGGAGAAGTGGTGGTCCTCCATCGGTCAGCCTGAGCAGGGTCTCACTCGGAACAATGGCAGGGCGGCTGGGCTAATGAGCATTTTAGAATGGCCGCGGGTAGAAAAGGAGCCATCCTTGCGGCTTATTATGCCCACTATACAACCGGGTCGTAGTACGGCTCGGGGCGTTCAACATGCAGAGCCTCGCGGCCATGGCGGCGGATATCGGCAGACAGCTTGAGTTGCTCAGTGAAGTGGTTAAATGGGGACGTGCGCTGCAGGACGAGGTAGGTACCTTATATATTTCCAACTAATTTCTTGGAGAGCCTGGGAGTACTGGAGGGTATCCAGAGCCACACCAGTGATCCGGTTGGGAAGTCAGATACAGGCTGATCTTCGTCATGGCGGTCTTTGCGGCAACCCCGAGTGTCTACCATGAGCGAGCTGGCGATCTGGCGGCAATGTTCAACGTGCTGGGCAGCTTTAGAGACAGTTCTACACTAAGACGTGCCAGGGCGGTAGAGGAGAATTATCTAGTTGGCAGCAGACGGATGCCGGCCACAAAGAAAAAAAAACGGAGAGGTCCCAGCTTGAGTGGCTGGCAACGACGTCCATGGTCATCATATCACAAAGGGGGCGATTAGGTTAGGTCATTTGTGGATGGTAGGCGGTACAGGTCCGATTACTTATACTGCGTTCGGCGAGCAGAGCTTCAACAACGTCAGACGAGAAGAGGCGTCGTCTGCAAGTGAGGAGTTCACGAGGAGCACCGTGGCCAAGAATGAGACGGCGTAGTATTAACGACAATAAATCAGGAGCGGTAGCAGCCGGGAGCGCCGCGGTCTCAGCATGCCTGGTCAGGTGATCAATGGCAACAGTGACACAGCGGTTGCCAACAGCAGTGTATGGCAGACAGCCGTATAAATTGATTCCAACGCAGTCGAAGGAGCGAGGCGGACATGGTAGTGGCTGCAACTCGCCAAAGGTGCGATGAAGTTGTTTCTTACGGCATTGGCAGGTCGGGCACGAGCGGACGTACTTGAGGATGAAGTTGTACATGCCAGTAGTACTGCACATGGACGCGAGTGTAAGTTTTCAATACTCCGGCGAGATCGCATTGCGGGTCATCCTGGAAACAGGTGTAGATTTGGGAGCGTAGATGTCGTGCAATGACGACAAGCCATTTGCCACCATCAGGGTTATAGTTTCGCCGACAAAGGAGGTTATAGCAAATGGCAAAATGTGAAGCATGGCGGTGAAGGGCGCGGGATGCTGGAACCCTAGATGTATCGGATCGAAAGTCGAGTAGAGAGGCAAACAATTGATCTTTACTCTGGTCTGAATGCATGTCTTGCCACTGATGATGAGCGGAGCCACTGTGGCTTCGCGGCAGGAGAGGCTGGCAATCTCGGCCGGTAGCGGGGAGCGGAAGAAGGCATCTGCGCCCTGATGCTTGAGGCCCGACCGGTACATGACGAGCATGATATATTATTTGTAGGCGGTGAGCCCATCGAGCAAGTCGTTCGCGGCGATCTGTTACTGAAGAATGCTAACAAAGGACATGGCCTCATCACATCCGACATCAGACGGACATAGAGGTAAGGGTGAAACTTGCTCAGGGCCCATACGATGACCAAGCACTCTTTTCCACGGAGTAGGTGGACTCGGCTTTAGTCAATATGCGACTGGCGCAGGCAACTACATATACTTCAATTCAATATTTGCGATGAATGAGCACTGTAGCGAGTCCCATACCATTGTAGGCTTTGTGTACTTGAGTTTGTGCTTTCGGGACAAAGTGGCGTAGATAGGTTTTTCCGCGAGGAGATTGCGTAAGATGTTGTACGCATCGTCGCAAGCAGGCCACGAACCCTTGAAATCCACGATGTTGCCGAGGAGCTGAGTTACAAGTGCAACAGTCGGAGCAAAGTTCCGCATAACACGCCGAAAATAGGACCGGAGGTCTAGGAAGCGGCGCAGTTTCTTGAAGTACATAGTTTTTGGAAAAGCAGTCACGACCCAAAGTTTGGCGGAAACGAGACAGAGAGCTTTCTTTAACACAACGTGGCCTATGATGGTAAATTCGCGAGCACTAAAGCGACGCATAAATTTTAAGTTTCGCTGCAGGCAGGCATACGTAAGGCAGGTCAAGACGTGCTGGAGACTCCACAGATGAGTCTCTAAGTCGGGGAAAAACAAAAGACTCCTCTGAATCTTCTCGCTATCATTTCATCTTCAATTTGGTCTCCCGGTCTAACCTCGCTCAGTCTAGAAACCGCTTCTTTTCTTTTCTTTTGGGATTCAAGGAATCAGTGAAATGGTTGCGCAATTAAAATAAAAACACTACATAAGGTGTTTAAAATTTATAAAATGTTGTCAGCAGAAGTCTGCATTTCTTTACAAAAGATATAAATGATCTTTTTTGAAGACCCGTTTTACCTATTGCCTGCTATCCCTCTGAACATGGGTTGCATTGAAACAACAGCAGCAAGTGCCATGAAACATTAGGATCATCACCTATGGCGTCATCATCAGGGACAAATCCTGACTTTGAGAGCATTTCCAACTATACTATGATGAATCTCCTTTGTGGAGAGGTTTAAACTTTTGACAACACGCAAATTTCTCGTTGTTCTTCAGACCACCTATCACAAGGTATATTTATAGCGTTGTCATGGATTTCAATACATATTTTAATATTTACTGGCCTTGGTGTAAATATTCACCGCCGTGGGTTGAATCCTTACACAGGCGACTTCGTCAAAATAGGTGCGAAAAGGAATAAGATTGGGACTATGGTACATGGCACTTCACTGGCGGTTAAACGTTGACAGAAGGTTAAATTTAACCGGAAAGAGAAAAAAAGCCTGACACTACAGCCTAAGCATAGGTTAGAATAAAATATTTTCATGTCTTATTTAAAAGACGTCCGCATTATTTCTGGAGATGATATTTTCTGGCGGTAACGTCAAGCACGCACTAATAAATATAAACCATATAAAAATGTAAAACAAAACAGCTTTTTCTGTGAGGATTATCCTGCAGAGAAGGGAAGAAAGATGTATCTATGATAGTGAGCGAACTTTTTGCAGTGATCGCACTGCTTGGGCCCAGGGTATCAATAGTTCTCGATTCAAACATGAAATGAACCATGTCGTAGATCAGACTAACATATTTGCTCTCTAAGAGCCGCTCAAATAAACGAGCAACGACTAGTAACGCTTGGCGATGCCTAAAATGTGCTGCTGAAGGTCGTGAAAAAAGGGAGATTCCCGCGAAGTAAATTTGACTGACCGAATAAGGATTCCCTTTGACGGGAAGAATAACAAATATGTCAAGGTAAAAAAAAGACTAAAATTTATTATCCACACTTAATGTGTAAAAAATGAGCATGGTTTAGCTGTCGTTAAACCATGAATGACGCTATAGCGATAGCTACAGCTAGCCGAGTGGAACTCGCTCAGTCGAATTGCAAAGTCAGTCCTTTGCCGCACCGTTTCGCTGGGCGTTCCTTCTTCATCTTCGTCGCTGGATATCGATTCACCCTATCCGCCCTCGTCCCCCCCCCCCCACTTGGTTTTGCCGGCGCGCCGCCGGCAGCTGCACCGCACCACGTGACCAAACACGTGACCAGCCACGGCGCTCCCACGGTGGCCACGGCGTCGCCACTCTGAAGGCTCAAAATGCTAGCGTAATGTAGCTATCGCTACAAAACCAAAACTGACTTTGTCCTAATGAGAAAAATTACTAAACCTCGTCAAAAGAAGCTACAAAAGTGAATAGGCAGCGTTCAGGGCTTGCGAAAAGCTTGCAATGCAAGACGCAGTTACAATGGGATGCAGTTACAATGGAAAGTCACAGATTATGTCTTTCGATATATCTCTGTAACTTTCACAAGGATCGCACTGTAAAGCGGTGAACTCATTTATTACCGTAAATATTGTTCCTGTTATTACACGTTTCTTGCTTTTTCGCGATAGGCATACAGGCGCCATCTTGGTCAGTGGTTCTTGCAGGCAAAATTCGTTTTTTTTTATCTCTCTTATATTTCACCCAATCAACTGGTGGCAGTTTTCGCGGCCGTAACGTGTGTAAAGAGTTAACTGTTCATTGTTGCTTCATTGTTTTGGAGCGAAAGCGCTACTTCACGACCAAAGCTCAAAAGCCGCTTCATTGCTGAAGCGTTCACATTGAACTTGAATAACTAAATAAATATTGCCGCGATTGGGATTCGAACCATCGGTGGCGCGAATAGAAAAGCCTCGCTGGCCACTAATATCGTCGCCAGCAGTGCCGACGACCCACCAAACAAAACCATGAGCCAGTCATGTTAAACACATGCTTCGCACGTCTACTCAGTGTACCTACGTTAATAATCTTCAATTTGGTTTTCTCTTCAGGCTCAAAGCACCGAAGTTCTGCTCTGAAGAGATAAAAAAAAGGAGCAAGTCGGCTTTGTGACATCTTTGATTAAAACGTTGCAGGAGCCTGTTCGAAACTGGAGCAGTGAAAAAGTGTCGAAGAGTACATGAGGATTACAGATGGCACCACACATTCGCCCCGAGACGCTAGACTTAGCACGAGAAAAGAGAACGCTCAATCGACAGTGTACTATTTGTGTGCCCCAGCTCCAGCTATCAAAGAAAAATCGTGAGTTATGTCATTGTGCGCATGAATACGGTTGCATTAGCTCTAGCTATTTCCAAGGAACGTTGTTGACTGGGTTATGCTCCCGGAAGTACACTAAACGGGTTCTTTTCTGGTGAAAATGCAAGGTTGCTAAGTAACTTGACATTTCTTGTCCACTCATGTGCAAATCTTATCGGTGCCGTCGGTGTCGTTCAAGAAGTTTTCGCCTCTTGCCGCACTCCTTAGCGGCACTCCAAGGAATCCCTGCTGTCATACCGAAATGAAGTGTCCGTGTACCGGCGTTAAGGGCACCGACGATAACAGCGGCAAGGTCGAGAACGTAGCGGTATCAGTGTACCGAACAATATCGGGAGCTTCTCATGCGTTCCTAACAAGCGCCGGTGCTCAACATTTCCGACAGTCTGCTATATCTTGCCGACCAGGTCAGCGGACGAAACTGTGTTGTCAGTCATTCCGTGGGAGAGACCAGGGCAAGTATTGAAGCTCTAGCTGTCCGAGGCGGTGGCACCTACTGACCGAAGGATTGGGTAAAGTATCTTTGTGTCTTATCCGTGAGCACCAGCTTGGTAATACGACCGGGAGCAATGGCTCGGTACCACCGATGCGTTGCTGCTGCGAATCACGTCCCTAGCGTCCAAGATGAGGCAAATATTGGACAAGGCCTTTATTGTACACAGCCGGGTACCTACGTTGCGTATGCTGTGGAGCTAACCGTGATTTTCATTCGCCGTAAAATCAAAACTTTCGCTCATAAAAGCTGCTCTGGTGCTCTCTTTACAAGGGAAAGGAAGATATTTGCAAACCAAAGACGATGGTGGTGAGGCGGAATGTCACGCCGTTTGAAAGCACTTTCGGGTTTCTATATACGTTTTTCTTTACTGACCCAGAATTAACCTTTCCTTCTTCTTACGAAGGTGTAGAGATACGTGGTTTTCGTTATACAACTATCTAGTGCATAAGGCTTGCGCCAGTTTTAAGTTGTGAGCCTTTCTTGGCTCATGAGTGGCGTGTAAGGAAGGTGTAGACGTAAGTTAGTGGACGGAAGTTGCTAGCACGAACTGTCAATCAAAAGTTCCATGGTAATTAATATATAAAGTAAAAGTTGACTAAGCAACAGTTAATATGCAACGAATATGTAATTAATTAAAAGACCAGGAGTTGAAAAATTAAAATTAATATTATTAAATAAAAGAAGTGAAGAATTAAAAAAGAAAATTAAATCCAACAAAACATAAAGAAAAGAACAAAGAAAACAAAAATAAAGAAAATAAAAAAGCACAAATGAAGGGAGAACGGGAGGCCAAGGAAAGGCTAGCGCATTTCCGCTCATAAGCACACAAGTGCAATCCTGTAATTTTTTCTAGCTGGCTTATTACACGCGTGCGCAACTTCAGCACAGCAATATTGACTTCTCAGGAAACGATTGTTTATGCATATTTTTGTTTACGTGTTTAGTAGAGGTCTATTACGTTTAATACATATTGGAACTCGAAGCGGAGGTGATGCTTGTTTGGCATGATTGTCATCCGCCGTTGTGAACAAGTGGCACATCTGACTCACCTAGGACGCGATTTTTGCAGCCGAAGGAATTGTGTTACAGCAGCTACCATTGCACTAGTCGCAACGTGCAAAGATGGCACAACGCTCTCAACCCGTGCTACATTGTGATCAGTGCAAGTGACTAAACTGCGTAAAAAACAATTGATGGGACATTCCCGGTTCTTAACCTAATTTATTCTTATTAAAGACCGCTAGGTAAGAAAGCAAATGTGAAACAACCCAAGCTTCTTTGATAAAATGCTCAGCAGGAGCCGAGCTTTCCTCAGATCAAAATTCTCATAAACATGCACAACATGTTTAAAGCAGTGCTGAACGTGATGTTGCACAAGCATACGGTAAACATCGGCGCAATTTGTAAATACCCTTAAGTTTTCAAACTTACAGTCTCGGACAATACCATTATTGGGACAAGCTTCATTCAAGGGCAAGGCGGGAATTTAATTATTGGCTGCCATATTTCTTTACATTTATGCGTGAACGAAGAAACCGAGGAGCAAACAAAGCTAACAAAACCAAATATTCCGCTCCTAGAGAGTTGCGGAAACGTTCGTTCTTCCGGCGAGGAACCCGGTGCCGAGTGCCACATGGCATTGATGATTTCAAAGTGGTGCAGGACGCCATTTTCAAGCACTGTGTCTTTGTTTTAAGGTATACAGCTATCATCCATGGTAGTGCATAACAAAAATAGCTTATTCTTTTGCAATTTAGGGCCGCAGGACTGAAACATAGCAAGCGGAATGTGCGGAGAGCCTGACAGCTACGCAAGCACATTCTATAGGTATATTGCCTGGCAGCGCCGATACCTAGCACACGTGATGAAGGCGATGCTGCTGCTGCTACTGCTGCTGTTGTTGTTGATAGGAAGAAAGAAGGGAAAGTGCACGGGCCTGCCTACTGGCTCAAGCCGAGCCACGCTCGCTGCCGCGTGCATTGTACAAGAATTCACATGCGAAGTTATGTCCCATGTCTGCAGTGTGAAAAAAGAGATTGCATAGAAAGAGTTTAAAGATGTGTTTGCTAGTGTAAACTGACATAGCTCACACGTGGTAGTGTCAACCTGATAGTCAGTTTAATCATTTTATTATACCAAGAAGATCTTTGATATAATAGGTAACTGTGCAATGCGTACGCAGTTACCAAATTCTGTTCTCTCAAGAGCACGGGTACGTGATGGCTTATTTTTGTGTTAGAACGAAGAGCAGTTAGCTTATATTTAAAAAACGTTCCATCCTCTTGACTTCAAGTATGTTTCCAGAAAACAACAAATCCGTATGATAACATTCTCAGTATCGTTTGTCGTGCGCTCGCTCACAACTTTTGATGTTGCGAAGGCCCGAAGCGAAAATATTTTAAAACCTTCTAAAAATATCAATGTCGGGAGAAGGATCAAAAATATCTTCGTCTTTATTCGCGGCACAATTTATTATTTAAAACACATCTGCAATCCTTTATTTTACGTAACGCAGCACCTGTCTTTTAGCCTCTTCAGGTGGGAGTTTGGTTTTTGAGGGCGATGGGTATTCTTCAACCGATAATGCTATTAAGATGCTTTTGTGAACTGAGCGTTTTGGGAGATCTCTCATGGCTTCTAACACGCTGATGAGGAAGCAAGATATTTCATATTGCATTTCTAGAATTGTCCAGCGACCTCTTTGAATGCCTGATGTGTCACCAACCTCAACTGCTCTGGCTTGTCTTGATGGAAGGCTAAAAGTCACCGATGGAGATTTTGCGTTTACTCCATTCAGAATATTTGTGAAATTAGCTCACTTGAGAAGACAGCAGATAACAAAGAACAATATCGAGAAGACTTAGTAATATCCGCACCCTGTTAACGACTCGCTGGTAAAGGAGTCGATTTCTTCACCCAATGATGTATTAGTTTTTTTTAGTTCATTACCAAAGAGCAAATCTTTCACCCGTAAAAGCAATTAATTTTGTATTCTACAGTGTATAATTTATCTGCAATTAATCCCAAAGAGGAAGAAAAGCTATGGCAGTTCCGTGTGTCCCTGAATACGCGAAGCTTTCGTCCCTGAGAGGTATATAGCTTTGAGTGCATGCAAGATTGCAATCGGTAATTTTGGAGCAGTTCTAGTTCTGCATTTTTTTGGCGATGACTTAGGCACGTTTATTAGACGTTACACGCATACATGCGCTTTAGGTTGGCGCTTTTCTGTAAGGTAAGTATGGATAAGGCTGCAAGTTAAGGCAACCCACTACACGTCTAGTGGAAAAGTTCACTTATGTTAGTGTAGTGTACTCTCTTGGCTATTACACAAGTGAGTTGTTGGGTGCTTCTCACAAAATCTTGACTGTCGCTTCATTGTGCAGTGGAGGGTAACCTTTCTTAACTGTACCGAAGAACAGTGTACTGTCGTGGGTTTTTTTTTTTCCATGCGACGCAAATTAATCCTCGAGAAGAAGCTAAAGATTGTCTGGAGCATTTCAGCAAAGGTTCTGAAGCTACGGCAGGGTAAGGTGATCGAAAAAAGTATTTTTAGCCGTTTAATCTTTTAACGAAACCCCTCAAAAGAATCAATTTCTTCTGAAACTGCTAGGCAATTTCTCACCTAAGGCGTGTTTCAAGTTGCGGCAACTGTCGAGATCGTAGTGCCATTTTGTAGAAGCATGCGGTGCACTTTCTCACATTGCAAATATATTTGTTGTACGGTCCTGTCTTTTATGCATGCCTACATTCTTCTTCGTGCTTCTTCTTTTAATAATGGAATGTTTCAGGAATGAATGAATCTGAAGTCAGTAAGCATCCAGCAGCTTCTACAGCCTGCCGCGGCTCGGGAGCCTAGGCGTTAGTCCGCAGAGCTAAACGTAGCCTGGAAGAACATCGGCCTCGGCGGCCGCAATTATCTTCGCGTTATGTTCAGAAACGCTCGGTGGCTCCGCGATGTGAGAGTCGTTAACGAACCATAGTTTGCAGTCTCTTTATATTAGACTATTAGACGTTCAGTATTAAGACGTTGTTAATTTGCCAAATCACTCACTGGCTTCGGTTCGTTGAAGCAATCGACTCTGGAAAAAAGAAAAGGGAAGGTTTTTATAAAGAGACAATTTAGCTGGCGCTGGTGTAGCAGTGATGCGCTACTCTGCGTTGAGAGAGGGATTTTTGGGAATAACAATATTGCTGGAGGTTTAGCATGGCTAAGCGCGAAATATTATGCGATAGCAGTATTTTAGACGTGGAAACCACCGTCACGTACCTGAAAGCGTGGTTGCGATATTCATTGACTCAGGAATCCAGTTATGCCCCTTTCTTTTCCAAAATGTCAACATATTCTTCAACATTGTAAACTCCAACGCGAATTGCGCTACTGCCGTATTTCTGCCAAAATGATGTCGACGTAAAAGCTAACCACGCACATCTCTATGTCACAGCCGCCACGTAGCTTAAAGCGCGGTTGACGTGTCCACTGATCCAGGAATCAAGTTATGCACGTTTTCATTTCTTTTGAGACTTTTGCGCACAGATGCAAGCCGATGAAGACAATGACTTGCAATGCAAAACGCAAGATTCTGACAGTTTAACACGAGGCGTGTTTGCTTGAGGCGATAACACAGTGGTCTCTTGCAGTAGCCAGAGAAGCTCATCTGTTCGCGCCGCCGCGGGGGCAAGCACAGTCGCGGCAATATTCATTTTACTTCTTCAGGTATCTGAGAGGCTCCAGCCAGACATCATCCTTTTCAAGATTGCTAGTAAAGTGGTGCTTATTCAATAAATAAATGAATAAAATCAAAATACGCAGGCTTTGACTTTAGAATATTGCACGTAATCCGCGGCATTTTAATTAGCATGCATATACATCAAATAGAAGTTCAGACCAACTTTAAACCAAGGGACTCACACTGCACGTCGGGAAGCGCTGCTCGCGTAAATTAGAATTGCAGAACCTGTCTTGCGCGGATTGTCCACGGAACTGCACTAACGCGTCATAAAGAAATATAGTACACATCTATTAGTAAGTAGCGTTTAAAAATCAGGCATACATAAGCGAGGACAACATATGGAACTTGCTAAGTGCAAGTTAAAGAAAACGTTTCAAATTTTAAGTACTTACACGCGTCAGTTGAAAATTAAAGCTGGGGAATTTTGCAGATAAAAAGCTTAATACATCGACATTGGATACTCATTCGCGTAAGACTAATTTCACGCCCAGCGCAGCTCGTCCCTAAGAACCACTCTTTCCACATTGTAAGTACCATAGCCGCAATTTCCGCGGCAATAATTCCTCGAATAGACGTATCGCTTTCTCGAAATAACAATATTCTCGTCGTCGGTATTCAAAGAGTAGTGATATGTGGCGCGGTTATGCGCTTTGTTAGGCCTGGGTTCGCCTTATCGCGCACTCCCGCCTTTACCTCGAAGACCTTGCCCAAGATATTGAGGTGTTTTCTTATATACCACATTCATTCCGAGCTCTACTAGCACCGAGCTCTATTAACACTATTAGCACTGTTATCACTGTTAGCTCTATTAGCACTGAGCTATATTAGCACCCCATCGTTTCGACCGTAAACATCACTCAATTTCTCTTAGAATAAATGTGCAAATTTAGAAGCACAAGAAAGGCGACTGATTTACTGATACACGCTAGACATCGCACAAGCACCACTGCAGATTTTTTACGGCTCTCCATATAATTTTTTTTTTCAGAAAGACGGAAAAGCTGCCAACATGAAGGGATCCGTAGTGGTGGCCATTCTTTTAAAAGCGCTTCTTTGCGCCTCTTACGATGTCCAACGCACCACAGACCTTGGACTCGTGGGCGGGCGGAAAATTGAGATCTTGGGTGCCACCATCGAGGAGTACCGTGGCATTCCTTTCGCGGAGCCGCCTATTGGAGAACTGCGGTTTAAGCCTCCGGTGCCTGCCAAGGTAAGGACGTTGTTTTGGGTTACGGTCAAGTCCTGCTTACAGCTGCCACCAAGTATGGTAATTTATGATCGTAAGCTCTGCTTTTATCTCAGAGTAGTACGCTCCAGATATTCCTTCTTTGTATAGCAGGTTTTCGGGTAAGTGGTTGGCTGACAATAAATAACCTGAACCATAAAAAAGACCAAAATACATGGTCGAAGATTCCACTGTCGAAATGATAACACCAAAAAATGTGTGATCCAGTTGAGAGTGCAGAGCGACAAAAATCAAGACGCATACCAGCCATCGTAAAATTTTTTTGCGAGTTAGGTGAAGTAGCGAGGTCGGAATATCTCCGAAGCACAGCATTGTTAATGCAGAAGCAGAAGGACCTGGAAGCCCTTCGTCCCGTCCCCTGACCACGGAAGCCTTCGGACGCTATGAACGCCGGAGCAGCGGTTGAAAACATTAAACGCGTGGCGAATATTGGCGGCAGCAACGACGGTAGTAAAACGCGAGTAGAGAAGGAGAAAGCAGGCAGTTTACTGCTGGCCATGAATGAAGACAGTTATGAAAGTATTTCGAAATTCGAAAGGGCGTCCGATTACGCAACCTAGAACGCTTCACTGCGTTCCACCGGCTTCATTATGGGGCA